>CAUYON010090516.1:0-20649 GCA_963573935.1 Arctocebus calabarensis
CTGACCTCTACATTTTCAATGTCAATAGAAAATGGGTTATGGAAAAGCTGTATGTCCTGTTCATGGAGATGAAGCTCTTTAAATCTAAATTGGAACTCCTTTTGCAACTTTTCCAGTGAATCCACACGTTTTGTTTGGGAATGCAACTAATGGTTTTTCGGCTAACAGATTTTGTGACCTGGGATGAGTCCACTGTTAACCAGGACAGGCAGTGGAGGCAAAACCAACCCCGCGGGCTGGATAAATGTCCTCAGCGGGCTGCATGTAGCCCGGGGTCCATAGTTTGAGGACCCTGGGCTAAAGTCTGGGCGATGCCAGTGGCTCAGTGAGTCAGGTGCTGGCCCTATATGCTGAGGGTGGTGGGTTCAAAACCTGGCCTTGACCAAACTGCAACCAAAAAAAGAAAAACACTTAAAAAAAGGGCTAAAGTCCACACTAGGAGTTTCAGAAAGAGAGGCCGCAGAAAAGCAAGCTAAAGAGTACACAGGTGAGAACGTGCATTCTGCATCAGATCACCTGGGTTCAGCCTGCCGCGACCACTAAGCAGCTGGTCCTGAGCATCTTACTAAACTTTTCTAAGGCCCTGGTCTTCTTATCTTGAAAATGTAAATAATGGTCTTAGCTTATTGAGTTATAAAGAGGATTCAAAAAATTAGTTCACGCAAAGTGCTCAGAAGCAAGGTGGTAGATTACATTCTCAGAAAATGACAGTCATCGAGTCCTTTCTTTCACATATGACACGTACTACATATAGTCTGTCACCAAAAATATTTGTCTTCATAACCACCACCCCCATCCCTAACCTGGACTTCTTAGCCCTGTTTCCACTACCCTGCTAGACTGGCCTCCTCAGGACACAGAATCCACCAAGCCTTCCACCCATCCTCATGGCCTTTTCACTTGCTGTTCCTTCTGCCTAGGTCCATCTCTCCCCAGGGATCTGAGGGGCATGCTGACTTCCTTTAAGTGAGGTCTGCCTTGACTACTCTTAAAAATGCCCCCACACCTCACCTCGCCCTCCCTCACCAGTCCTTCATTATTTTCTCCTTAGCATAACACTTATTATCGGACATACTAAACATTATTTTCATACCATCAAGTTTCACAAGCATAGGATTTTTTCTCTTTTGCTCACTAATGTGTTTCCAACATCAACGAGAGTTAATAGGAAGCAGGCATTCAATATTTATTGAATCAATGAAAAAAGAAACCTCAGAACTGAAAGACAGGGGGTAGAATGTCACCTGTGAGAAAGAATGCATAGGATCCTGTAATCAGAGATGCGATGCTGCAGGGGCAAAGGAAAGCTCCTGGGTGATGAGGATGGAAGAACAAAGTACACTACAATGAAGCAGACAGCATGAAGGGGGAGGCCCGCAAGCCTTAACTCTGTTTCAGCTCTGTCTCTCCAGTTTGATACACGTGGATATGTGCACAAACCAACAAAGCAGGGAAGAACCTCCAGAAAACAGGAACTCTCTCAGGAGAAAGCAGAGGAAGTTCTGGGACAACAGGTGGCTGCTATTCCAGATAGGGCAGGAAGACTCCACCAATCAACTTTGTGGGGATGTGCATAAGATGGCCATTAAGGGGTTTGACAAGAATTAGTATACATACAAGGAACACTAAATTGAGCAAGGGGAGTGGTTTATTTAACTTCAGGAAACACAAGAAGTAAAATGGGAATTATTCATTAGAGGAATGGTCTGGGTACTGGGGCTCATGCCTATAATCCTAGCACTTTGGGAGGTCAGATGAGGCCAAGAGTTTAAAAGCAGCCTGTGCAACCTAGTGAAACCTCATGACTACAGTAAAATAAAACAAAATAAAATAGAAAAATCAACCCGATCATGGTGGTATGTAACTGTAGTCCCAGATTCTAGAGAGGATGAGGCAGGATTACTTGAGCTCAAGAGTTTGAGGTTACAGTGATCGATGATGACACCACTACATTCCAGCCTGGGTAACAGAGTGAGACTCTATCTCAGAAAACAAAAACTATTTAGAAATACAGAACTGCAAGAAGTAATTGGAGGAAAAGGAATGGTCAGAGAAGAACTCAAGTCTTTTACAAGCATGAATTCTTTTAAAGAAAAATTAAAATTAATTTTCAAAAAGATATACTGACTCCTCAACTAAGCTAACTTCACCTATGATTTCTCTTTTGCAGTACCACCTATCAAAACGCAATGGTGATGATATTGAGACCTAGCATCTAGGCAGAAAACACACTGAAGAGTTGAAGAGTACTTTGAAATAGTTTTATTGGCTCATAAGACCTTTGCATATAAAAAAAATACCCAAAACACTATGCAGTATTAAATCACAATTACATTTTTTTACCAATTAAAACTACCTAGAATATACATTTTTTAAAGAAAAAAAATCCTACAGAACTGAATTCTGAAATGACATTATGACTTAAATACTATGACAAAATAGATAATTCCTTATAACATTAATTCATTGCACAAAGCTGCCAGATATTTTCATAAGCATAACCATTGCACAGAGTGCAAATGAACACAATTTCAATGTTACACATTTAGTTGAAGTAACTGTGCCTCCACCTACAGAACTCAGATTTCTGGCACAAAATGTTGGTCTGTTTTAACTTCCACCAGGCAATCAACTTTACAATCCAGTTACTCTTTCCTTCTGGCCCTCCCTAAAACAAGAAACATCCTTCTGTCATAGCCTAAAAGAGTCAGCACCGCCTTTGCTTGAAGAAATCAACTCCTCTCAACTCTTCAGGCAGGTATTCCTGATCCACAGGCTCATTGTACATGGGGTTGTACTTGTAGCCTTTACCATAGCCCAAATCCTTCATCAGCCTGGTTGGCGCATTCCTCAGGTGCAGTGGCACTGGAGGTAGGGGGCCCTGATGGTTCCTCAGGCAGGTTTTGACATTGTTGTAGGCGCTGTATACCTCAATGGACTTTGGGGCTCTGGCAAAATAGACTACACACTGGGCCAGAAGCACCTATGAACAACATAGAAAGACATATTTTACTAGGAAGGTGCCAGAAAGTTTGCTTTGCAGAGTAACATAGGACTCACATCTCTAGTTAATTCTTCAAAATTCCCATCATGAATTTATCACCTCCCCTTTCTTGCCTACAGTCTGGATTACCACGGCTACCACAGAAGAAATTCCTATGAAGCAAGAAGTAAACCAGACCAGTGGTTTTCACTTTTTTTTTTTCAGTGAAGAACTTTTTACTAAATGAAATTTTTCTTAAGCCCCCAATATTGTATAAAACAGATGAATATGAAGGTTCTCTATGGGGTGAGCCTGCAGAGGCTTCTGTTCAGCTCCTTTAACCTTTCTGGTCCCCAGAAAATCTGGAGCACTTCCTCGGAACCCTGGAACTCCTGAAGTTTGGAAACATGACCTTGTTGACACCAAGGGTGTCCTTTCTCTAGGAGTCTAAGATTTTACAATGAGAATTCAAAAGCCAAGCAACTTATTCAACTGGGTTCAATACATCAGTGGTGAAGGAGGGACGTATATTCAAAACCACAAGAGGAAGGAAGGGATTAGCGAAGAATTGAGCTGGTTACTTTACCTCACATTCGGGCATGCCTATAAAATGACAGCCTTGGTAGGTAGCAACGGCTTGTGTTAATGCAGACGGGTCTGCCAGACCTGCCACACACATGGAAAGACAAAGGAGTTTCAGTCATGACAGACACTGTCCTTCTGACTTGTCCACATGCAGGCAACCAGAAACCACCATTACTTGTGGACTTGGTAACTCAAACAACCCCAGTTAGCAAACATATTTATCGATGGTCTCTGATGGCATGGACTTATTCAAGAAATACTTAGTGAGTGGTTACTGTGTTGTATCAAGATCATCTCCTCGGCTGGGTGCAGTGGCTCATGCCTGTAATCCTAGCACCGAGGTGAGTGGATTGCTTGAACTTACAAGTTCGAAACCAGACTGAACAAAAGTGAGATCCCGTCTCTATTAAAAATAGAAAAACTAAGACAAAAGGATCACTTGAGCCCAAGTTGGAGACTGTTGTTAGCTATGATACCATAGCACTCTAAACCATGGCGACAGCTTGAGACTTTGTCTCAAAAAAAAAAATCATCTCCTTAAGGATAAAAATTCTAAAGGAAAAATGAGATTCCATACAACTAACATAAGGAACAAAGGCCATGAAGACATTTACAAGGATGGATACACTGAAAACAAAACATTAAATACCAAAAAAATAAAACTTTTCTCATTTTTTTATTTAAATAGTATCTAGACTCTTCTATTTCTGCCTTGGAAACTGTCCAAAGAAAACTCCAAACACCTGATTTCAAAGCAAATTTAAAAGCAGCTTTTATTTCAATATTCTGTGTAGCCACTCATGTTAGTAAAAACATTCCCAAAGAGGAACAGAAAATGGTGACTATTTGAACACAAATACTCAAAAACACATATACACCAAGCAATAAATGACTGAGCTCAGGCATAAAGCCTTATCTTTTCGTATCCATTCCACATGGTCCCAAGACATTCTTAGGCCATGCAAAAGTCACAACCCCCCATCACGCTACCCTCTCACGCACCCTACCCCACCCCCATTGAGTTGGCCCTCTGGGAACCTCCTGTTGCACTCACCTATGTCCTCGCTGGCAAACCTCACAAGTCTCCTTGCCACATAGAGTGGGTCCTCTCCTCCCTCAAGCATGCGCGCCAGCCAGTAGAGGGAGGCATTCTGGTCGGAGCCCCTCATGGACTTGTGCAGAGCGGAGATGCAATTGTAATGCTCCTCTCCTGACACCACAAAAAGCACCACTCACACAGTGCTCACAAGAGGAGTACCCCAGCCACATCTTTATTCCCATTGGCTGATTTGCAGAAAGCCTGTACCAACAAAGGCCCAAAGGAAAGCTAAGGAGAGTGGGTTTTGGTAGCTGGCCTCAAAACTCTGCATAGCAGACAGGTACAAATGCCATTTGTGCAGAATCCTGGGACATGTCCCAGAGCAGTTCTCCATGGGGCTGGAGTTCCTGTTTGGCAATCCAGTCTCAGTCAGAGGAAGAGGATGCTGCTGGGAAAAATCTGTGGCTATTCACATCAAGTGCACATATCGACACAGGATGGGAGTGGGGGAACGCTCATTTTGAAAAATTATCCTCCTAGACCAGTGGATTTGTCAAAAACAAGAGTGGACGGAGGATGAGTCTCACATTCTGCTTCTATCTTGTGCCTTCACTGTCTATTTGAGGAAAACTGACTGTGGGCCTGGTCATAGTCATTAGGATGGAGTCAGGTGGTGAGGGTAGTTGTTACAGCCCATTTGTTCCTAGTGGTGTTTTCAGCTACCTTTCTGATATCTAAAGTCTGTGGTCATTTAAATCTCCCTCTGCCAGCCTCAATATGGGGACATCTGTGTGGCAGGATCCCAGAGAGACTGATACATGGACAAACAGCTCTCACCCAAAGGTACTGTAGCCCACTCTCCCATCACTTGGTCTTATCTCATTTTTTATCATTGATACAAATGGAAAGAAATCAGTAAAATGTGCTTTATGATAGGGCAAAAAACGATAGCTAAACAATGCTCAGTAAATAAGCAGTGAGGCTGGGCATCGTGGTTCATGCCTATAATCCTAGCATTCTGGGAGGCTGAGATGGGTAGAAGGGCTGAGATTTGGAGTTCGATACCATACCAGCTCTACTAAAAATAATAATAAAAAAAAACGAGCCAGGCTTCATGGTGGACACCTGTACCCAGCTACTCAGGAAGCTGAGGCATGAGGATAGCTTGAACCCAAGAGTTAGAGGTTACTGTGAGCTATGATGCCATGATAGCTTGGTTACTGTGAGCTATGATGATTGTATTTTACTCCACAGCGACAGAGTAAAACTCTGTCTCAAAAGAAAAAAAAAAACAAGAATAAAAATAGAAAAATTAGCCAGGGATTGTGGTAGGTGCCTCCACCTGAGAAGCTGAGGCAGGAGTATCACTTTAGTCCAGGAAGTTTGAGGTTACTGTGAGCTATGATGCCACAACACTCTAGGCTGAGCAACACAGTAAGGTGCTGTTTCAAACAAATAAATTTTAAAAAACGACATAAGCAATGGCATCTGCACACATTTCACAACTCTCAGACCATCCTCTCTTACTTCTCATGAGACAGCAGAACACATCATTCTTTTGAGAATTAACTCCTCCCAGTGAAGCACCTGGTCTGTGCTCATCATAAGCCAATGTCAACAACAGAACTGTGCTCTGCTGGACACAGTATTCAGGCCTCAGTGACATATATCCAGGCAGCTGACCATGCTGGTAAGATGATACTTGCTCTTCAGATGGAGAAGAAGTGACAAGATGCTAGCCCACCAAAGGGGGAAAACCTGAAAGACTGACAGTAAGGCCAGAGAGACTCTAGTTTCCAAGGAGAAATGGGGCAGAGGATGGTGTTAGCCCAGCTACTGAATTTCTGAGGATACACTGAGTGTCCCTGGCCCAGGGATTCCCAAGTCACTGACTGATAGTGTCCTGACCTAGACCCTGACTGTGCTCTGCACCCCTGCAGGGAACAGGGAGGTGGGCAGCAGGGCTGGGGAGTGCAGGCTTAGCTAAATTTACAGGTATGAAAGGATGGAAGAAACTACCTCTAGTCTGCTTGAGGTCAAATTTAAACTCCTCCGACTAGGGTGATGTGGGAGGTAATACCACCAGCACAGCAGGCAAGAGCAGGGCCCCAAACTAACTAGCCATGTTACTGATTCCTGTTGAGCCTCTGATTTCTTGTCTGTAAAATGGGGATAACAAGATCACCTTCCTCACAGAACTGTGTTAAACACTGTAGAAACATACTATTGGTGATAGATTCTGGTATCATTCTCTACCTACCTTCCATTCCTGCTTTTATCCTATACTGCTTTATCACCTGAAATTTGACATTATTTATATAGAACTCTGTTGTAAATACACAGCATAGAATGTCTCGTTGGAAATTTCTTTACTCTGATGCAGAAACATCTGAACTAGTTACTAGATTTTTCTAGTGAGTAACTATATACTAAGTGACATTAAAAGCTAATAAAAATTCTTTGTCTCAATTGAATTATTAAAAGGTCCAAGAGTTAATGCTTATACTCTTTCCAGGGCAATGCTTCTACCATCCCTATTTATGGAACAAAGCCTATAAGACAACCTTTCTCCAGGACCTGAATGGTAAGTATTATGAGTGTCTACAATCTAATGTGTGGCAGAGGTGACATTGTGAAGTGGGGTGCAAGAGCAGACCAGCACTGGGAAGATGTGTACAATGTAAGATTCTCAAGGTTGTAACACTGCCCCCCAGCTCAGATCTGGAGACCAAGGGATCCCCCCATGCACAGCTCTCCCTGCTGCTATGTGGGGGTCTCAGGAAGTAGGACTCTTAGGACTGGACTCCTCCAAGATCTGTTCTGTATGTGGGAGGGGGTGTGTGCGGAATGGTTACCCCTCTTAGGAACTTGCTTTAACAGTGATGGCACAGAAGGCCTGGCACGGAGGTAAGTGCAGATGGGAGGAAGGATACAGTCTTGGGAACCAATCAGACGTAGGATTTGAGGATCAATTTTACCAATTGCTTTGTGAGCCTAGGTAAGCTGTGACATCTATAAAATGGGGATAATATTTATAGCTGCCTCCTAAGGCTATTTTGAGAATTAAGAAAAAGAAAACATAAAATACTAAACAGCTGAGTGTTAGCAAATGCCATGTTATATAGATTTCAACTGACAGTCTGATAAAATGTTAAAGAATGGTCCCAGTCAGCCCAGTCAAAATGAAGAGTTTCCTCTGGGATGCCTATAAGAAGGGAGACCACTGCTTCTGAACCCTCAGAAACAGTGGAGGATCCAGTATGTGGGAATTCTTTACCTTTCAAAAATTTTCCTTTTGTTCTTCAGACAGAGTCTCACTATGTTACCCTGGGTAGAGTGCCGTGAGTTCACAGCGACCTCAAACTCTTGGGCTTAAGCGATTCTCTTGCCTCAGCCTCCCAAGTAGCTGGGCCAACAGGCACCCACCACAACGCTCAGCTATTTTTTGTTGTAGTTGTCATTGTTGTTTAGCTGGTCTGGGCCAGGTTCGAACCCACCAGCCCCAGCGTATGTGGCTGGTGCCGTAACCACTGTGCTACAGGCACCAAGCCTCCCTTTGTTTTTATATCCAATTTTTGTATTTGGCCAAAAGTAAAGTAAGGCTCTACATGTATAATGCTTTACCTTTCAAGCATTCACATGATATGCAAAAGCACAAGGGAAAGCTGGCCATCTGAGAAGGCCTTGCTGAGAGGCACGTTCATGTTGGCATGTAGACAGGACTGTTTGTTCAGTGTGTCAATCTGTCCTCAGCACTAATTAACACCCCATGTTATTATCAGCTGAGGTGTCCTAAGGATGAAAAGCTTCGGTCTCTCCCCTAAAGGTCACACAGTGAGCATGTTCGCTCATGAAGAGGTAGTGCCTAGCACCAACCTCTCTACCCTTTCTCTAACCAGTACAAACTCTCCGTCATTAGGACATAGCACAGATATCTAGAATGATCAATTATCAGCTTACTTATCCAGAAGTTTTTAAAAGCCTAGAAATTTTATTCTAGTTATAGCAATATAATTCCATCCAGAGTCACACAAATGCCCAAGCACTTGTAGTATGCTGTCTTCATCTCCCTCTTCTTTTATAGAGATGCAAATGTGCTGTGCTAATAGCTTATTATTGCCAGCTCAGGGATTTAATAAGAGCTGGTATCAAATTTGGTATCTGTAAGTGTAGTTCTGTAAATACAGATACGTGCACACTGCAAAATTAAATTTTAAAAAAGTTACAACAAAAAAAACACTGAAATCTTACTTTAGATCTTAGAAATTAAGGATTTTAACTCTCAAACTAATAAGTCATCTATCACAAAAGTTCTCTTGCTATTTACTGCCATTGTAAATGATCACAAGACTTATTTACTATCAACTGAATGCATGCACTTTCAAAAGTACTTGTGTTCTACAAGGTTCTACCATAGAGTAACAGGAAAACATCTAACTACCTTACTAGATGGATGAAAGCCTGCAATTTCAAACCCCCAAACTTCTCTTGGTTCTCATCAGGGCAGCTTCTGTTTATGACTGTCTTCAGAAAGGTCAGCCCCATATGGGAGGCTTACTTCTATTACCAACATGGAGATCACAGGAGGATCGCGGGCATGCTTTGGACCCAGCTGAAATGAGAACGAGTGCACACACTTATTTCCTTATAGTTTCACACTTTCTACCTTCAATTACTCACCTGCGCGGTCATATAAAATGTGGGATCGCTGCAGGCCTTCCTTTACATCATTCTCAGTGATCAGGACTCTGCTGGGAGAATAGGTTTGCCCACTCTTCTTACAGAACATCTTCCTGGAGCTCAGCCTGGCCAGCACAGCCAGTTGCAGTCCATTCAACCCAGCTCGGGCATCTCCATCACTGAGGTAAGCCAGAGTGTCTACTGCTTTGTCCTCTATGAACACAGAGGGCCTGAAGCACAACCAGTGTTAGTTACTGTCACGTTCAAGTTATAAACTTGTCATCCTGCAACATGTCTTAGTGAACTCATACTTCTCAATAAGGTCAACGAAAGAGTTCAAGGCATCTGCCCCTTTTTCTAAACTCACTCTGTTAATGTAGTTAAGTTAATTTTCAAGACTAAGAAGGAACCAGATCTCAATAGTCACAAGGGTATCGTACTGTATAAGTTCATGCACAAAAACATATAGAGCAGACACTGAATGTCCTGGAAATTCACTGTAGATATGTGGTCTCTCTGGTATTACCCTATAAAATGGTGAAAACTTTATTAGAAATGCTCATTATGGAACATGTTTCAAAGGCAGCACACACCTGATGAGAAGGTGGGGGTTCTCAGACCACTCTCCACACAGGTAAGAGAAAGCATCAATCCAGAATATTAGCTCTAAAAGTCATGAAGGTCAACCAGTGCCCAGTTACTTTGGGCACAACAGGACCTAGAAACAGGTCGCTAGAACCTTGGCCTAGGCATTTTGGGAACTGTACTAGGTTGCTTCATGTGGGTATTAATCACACAAACCCTACACAGAGTCATGGAGAGGTCACTAGCCTAGGAAACAATCAGAAGGTTTTGCTAGAACTTGGCTATGAGATCTTTAGTAAGTGACCTAACCTGTCTTTAAATGTCACAACTAAAATTTACAATGACATTTCTAAAGTTGGACCTTCAAAAAGAACATCACCATGATGGTTTTCAAGTCTGATTCAGCGAAATTATCTATTACTAGTCTAGTTAGACAAGCTATCTAATACATTCCATTACATAGTAGATGAGTCTTATTAATTCCTGGGTGGGCTGCTACCTGCTCATCTATGAAGCAAAAAATTATTTTTCAAAGTTATAGTTCACTGGGCGGCACCTGTGGCTCAGCGAGTAGGGCGCCGGCCCCATATGCCGAAGGTGGCAGGTTCAAACCCAGCCTCAGCCGAACTGCAAAAACAGAAAAATAGCCGGGCGTTGTGGTGGGTAGGAGGCTGAAGCAAGAGAATTGCCTAAGCCCAGGAGCTGGAGGTTGCTGTGAGCAGTGTGACGCCACGGCACTCTACCAAGGGCAATAAAGTGAGACTCTGCCTCTACAAAAAAAAAGTTATAGGTCACCTATGTCATTTTCAACCTTCAACTGAAAATATCTACAGTACGTAATCAATCCATCAGGACCATCCAAACTAGCTTCTTGAAAAACTCCCCCCAGGTGCTAACTGGCCTGGGCCTGGGGCCTTTCTGAAGGAGGGAATGCAGCTTGTTTGCTCGGTGAATGCACAAATACTCACCGAACACCCACCCAACTTCCCTTGGTGAATAACCTGACTAACACCAATCTGCATTTCATTCACTGAAAGGTTTGTTTCTAACTGTCTCATCTCATTCTCTTAATTTACCAAAGCTAAAATTTCCAGCTATTCATTGTGGTTCTCTGATCACACAGAAGACACTTAGCTGGCCTTAGTTTGATAACAAATGCCTCTCTCCTCAGACACATGCCCACTGCCTGGGCCCCATAGCCATGGGCACAGCAGCCTGGAGACCCATGTCCTTCTCTCCTGATGACGTCCTCTCAGCAGAGATCTCACCACTGCTCTCAAAAAAACATACACTGAGGCCATATCACCATCATTCTATAAAGTCCACAGACTATTTCTCAACCAGAAATTGTTTAGCAAATTTTCTGGAAGATGATTTAGAAGAAAGCAGAACATATACTAACAAAAAACGTGTACAGGAGAAATCAGCCTCAACAGGGTGCGTGGCACATGATGTGTCTAACAAGGACAGCACACTTGCCACTTGGCTAATGCATAACACCTGGGTGGGGGAGGGAGACAGGGTGAACCAAAACTGTCTTGAGTGTCTCATTTTTGCCTTGGAACTAATAAAAGCAATGCCTTCCATCTCCTTGGAAAGCTGCCTAGCAACAAAAAGCTTAGAGGACAATGGAGGGAAGAAAAAGGAGTAAAAGCGAGAGCCCTAATCAATCCCAACTGACTGAGGCAACCTGAATCCTGAACCATGAGGGGGACTATTTGTTGACCACATCTCTTCCTCTTCATACTAAATGTTGGGTGCCACAAGGACAGAAATCATGTTTTATTCTTTCTTTGTATATCCCCAGTTGCCTGATAGACAATAGGCATCCAATATTTGCAGACAAATGGACTAACTTCAATTTTTTCACAATCTCAGAAACATTTTTAAAAAATTATATTAAAAGTATAGAGAAAACAAAAAAGTCCATCTCTCTCCCACCTAGCAATAACAGCTACTATGTAATGTGCTGCATTGCTTTTACAAGCCACTCACCTGTGCAGCTATCAACCTTCCATCTAAGTTCTCAAACAAAATTGGGATATTGAGCATAGTTCCATATCCCTTAACAATTAAATAACTGTTTGCTACTCAGACCTCCGAATATTTAAAGAAATGAACATACTAAATTTTGAAAACGAAGAGAAAAGTCACCTACTACTGGACTACCTAAACATTAGTGTTTTATCCCTCTCCTATGAATTTGTCCTTTGTATGTATTCAGAGTATGTATAAAGTGCTCTTGTGACAGGGAAATACCCTGGTACTCACTGCTATACTGCTCTCATTTCCATCTGTCTCATATACCGTTAGGGAGCAGGGTTCATGCATTAGGAGAAAAGCCAAAGAGCATCCACAGATTTATAAATAGATTTGTAAAAGGGATTTTATGTGGTTGGAAAAAAGGGTCATTCCCTCCATCATTAAACTCCTGATCAAAGTGTAAATTGTTTTACTGTTCTGTCTGGAGTTCCTGTCATTTCATGGCAGAAGAAAAGAAAATATATGGCTGAGTTAAATTCTCCCTCCCTACATTACAAACCAAACTCAGTGAATCTCTTTCACTAAGGAAAAGGAACATTCATGGTTAGGGTAACAAATGCTACACAGTCATTCTCAGCCCTAATGTTCATCATGTTAAAGGAACTTCCTTCAAATACAGATATGTGGACCTTACCACAGACTGGCTGACTCCTACATCTCCAGGGTCAGACCCTGGATGTCATGTTCCCAAAATGTATTCCAAGTGTGATGAGCAGATCTGGTTAAAAGGTCCTTCTGCTTTATTACAGATGGGACTCTTTTGTCCCAAATTGATAGAGCTGTTCTTACACAAGGAAGTGCTTAGAGAAAGATCAGAATGGCAACACTCACCAGTAGCATCTGCCCTCTCTTAACTTGGTACCTAGACCCTTTCCAGCACCTGAGGTTGCTGAGTATTTAGTGACATGCCTTAAAAACTGACTCCATTGTGCCCAAGCTAGTTGGTCTTGGACATGTCACTTTACCTTTCTGTGCCTTAATTTCCTCATCTAGTAAAAAGGAGGCAATGAGATACACTTTGCTGAGCTGTACTGAGGATTAAATAAGACAGGGAGAATGGTGGGATGCTTAGAGCAGTGCCTGTCATAACATGAGCATGCAACAAATGTTTGCTATGATTACTGCCATTGATGAAGATTGCTTTTATGAGATTGTTCAATAGCAATTCCTCAGAATTGCAAATCTTCAAGGTAGAGCCCCAACTCTGCTACTTCCATGATAACCAGAATGAAAGTAAAACAAAACTTACATTCTCCACAAAGAGAGAACATACATTTAACAGAAGATGTCATCTTTCTCTGTTTAATCCCATGGAGGCACTTGTCTTTCCAAATTACACTAAACCATATACCCTCAGTGTCTGTAGTGAGTTGAATAGAGACTCCAAAAGATGAAAGTCCTAATCCCTGGAACCTGGGAATTGACTTTATTTGGAAACAGAGTCTTTATAGATATAACTAAAGTTAAGGGTCTTTAGATAAGATTATCCTGGATTTGGAGTATATTTTAAATCCAATGGCAAAAGTCTTTACAAAAGAAAGAAAAAAAAAAAAAAAGACACAGACACACAGAGAAAGCCATGTGAAGATGGAAGCAGTAAGGTGTGAAGCAGCCACAAGCCAAGAAATGCCAGAAGTGGACACATGATAGAAGGGAGGACTTTCCCTTAGAGGCTCTGAAAGAAGTATTGTGCTGCTGACACCTTGGTTTTGGTCTCCTGGCTCCTAGAACAGGAGGAATAAAGTTCTGCTGTTCTAAGCCACTCAGTTTATGTTAATTTGTTATAGCAGATACAGGAAACTCATCCAAGATCCATGAGATCTGTTTCTGGTTACTGGTCCTTTTATGGCATCATTTTAATATGCTTTTTTTCTTATATTTAAAGCTATATTAATGTACTTTTTCAAAGAAACACTTGTTTTTTTGTTTGTTTTTTAAAGAAAAACTACTGAAACCTACTCTATACTCAGAATTCATTCTGGCCAGTACCTTGTACTCTAGTGTTCCATTACCTTTTTTCTATTCAGTGGTAGAAAGATTATTTCAAACAATTTAAATTTTTACATTAAAAAAGAAAAAGAAAGATCCAACAGCCACCTTGTTTGGGGGCCAGCTTGTCCGGAGTTCTCCTCTCTGGATAAGTACAGAAAAGCAACAGATTCAGAGTGAAGCCACAGCACCTTGCACAGGGACAGAAGCCATTTCAGTTTAGCCAATTCTTGGTACTTGGTCTTCTACACAATTATGGCTTCTTATTTCACCTTTTTCATATTCACAGACTTATATACTCTATCTAGTCCATAAATACTTGGATTCTTCAGAGGTGTTTTAAAATATGCATGTATCTTATGATCTAGGAATACATAATCCTGCAAAGCAGCAAGTAGCACAGAATGACTAAATACATATATTTTTTCACTTTCAGTAGCCAAAGTTCATTATACTATGGATTGTGAATTTTTTTTCCTGGCCTATAAAATCAACCCAGGGCACAGACAGCATGCTTCACTGTTTGTATCATGTAACCAAAAGGCTTTTATGGAACAAAATACATGAAAATTACCAATCTGCCATATAAACCAAAGGACTATGACATAGATAATAAGTGTTCGATCTTATCCGTTATCCTTGAAAACTCAACTCGGCATCCCCTCATTTAGGAGGGAAAATATCTGAGTTCACACATGTTAGATGCCAATTCTCTTATGCTCTCCTGCCCCTTGTATACAGTTTGATCACAGCATGGCACTATGAGCTGATTTGCTCACCTAGTGTTTATGGTACTATACCTTCTCTAAAGGAACAGGAACATACTTTTCAGCACTAAGCCAATGCCTAGCACAGGCAGGACCTAGATTTCTACTGAATAAATAGAGAAGGAAATTTTTTTTTTAAAGAACATTTATCTCACTTCAATGGGAATTTATCATTTACTTGTATATACTGTGTAGAGTTCACAATTCCTCAAGTACAATAAAGAATGATCTAAGCAGTGGCTGGCTTAGTTTCCAAATCCATTACCCCTGCTCACCTCCTCTCATTCAGCTATCAACAGCCTAAGAGTTCTCTGTAAATGTTCTAGTTGCTATTTAGGGTGCCAAAACCTGACACAACAATAGAGATGCATACTTACTGCTTCCGAGAGAGAAAAAGTAATAACGTGGCATTAAAAGTCTTTTCATCCAGTTAGATTAGGATAACCAAATCTGATACACAAGGATGTATATGTAGCTGTCAATAAGGATTTGAAAGTAAAATTTTACCATAAACAAAAGACAACACAATCCACTCTTAGTTACCCATGACAACTGGGGTGTAGATACTTCTATTAGGAAATCATTTATGTAACAGTTCTTTCTGGAACATATGACATTGCCCAACTTAACTTACTGCTAGAATTGCTAACAAACAGATTGATTAATGGATCTAAGGTTAATGTTCTTTAATTTCACTTTGCTTGCTGCCAGTAAAAAAGGCACCAGTATTAAAGAAAAAGGCTCTTGTTAACTGGACAAATTATACTTATACTGCACTATACCAATTAAAAAAAAGAACTTAGGCCACTTTTTTGTATTGAAAGCTAGGATTTATTCATTTACTAACCATTTCCCAAGCACATAAAACAAACTAGGTGCTGTGACAGGATATAAACAGGAAGACAAGCTCCGGCCCGCCATCATGGGACGTGAGACAGCTAATAAGTAAACTAATTCAAGGAAGTCATAATTGGGATCATTTCTAAACAAGTGATGGTGGAAAAAGTAAATTATTTATTTAATATGAGAGGTTTTCTCTGAAATGCAATCTTAGCAAATTGAATCACTGGCTTATTTTTCTATCAGTTTCTATAACTAAAAGCAATCTCAATTCTTTCACTAGATCCTCTCAAACTTTAATGTGCCTCAGATCACTTAGAGATCTTTTAAAATTCAGAAATTCTTTTCATGAAGATGAGCTGCATGGTTCTACTGTCCACATTTTATTTAATTCTGGCATGGCACTGACTGGGAAAAGAGGGAAAAAACATGAAGATAATCTGAAGAACTCAATCCCATGAACTGATGACATGAAATCAGTAAAAATTACCCTAGAGAAGTAAAAACACAGGATATAAAGTTGTAGATACATTATGATAATCAATAGGTAGATAATGATTTTCTCCCCTTCTTCTTTCAATTTGTCTTAATCACATGCTTACTTGAGTTGTGATGAGAATTTTGTTACAGGAAAGCTATCCTGGTACCCCTTATCTGAAATGCTTAGGACCACAAGTGTTTAAATTTTAGATTTTTTCAGATTTTAAAATATAGTAAAACCTCCATAGTTGATCACCTCCTTAAGTTAGGTCTACTTTTCATAGACATGTACCACATATATGTATCAGCACAGTAGGCCTAGTTCCTTATGCTTAGCAGTCCCATATATTGACTAATTTGTTATAAATCCTTGGGTGGTCAACTTATAGGGGTTCTACTGTACTTGCATTATAGACTTACCAGTTAAACAACTCATATCCAAAAGTCTAAACTGCTCCAATGAGCATTTCCTTTAACATCAAGTAGGTGCTCAAGATTTTGCAGCATTTCAGATTTTGAATCTGGGATGCTTAAGACTATTCTAGATACCAGGAGGTAGCAGAAGGCCCTCTTGGATCCTGCCAAGCACCCACCACACAAATGGCTCCTGATTGATACCAGCAGGTTCCATACTCTTCTCTTGGCCACAGTTAGAATGGCTCTCCCATCACAACTGTACTCCACAATAAAGCAGGTCTGTTCTGCCCAATGGTCCATGGGCCAAATGTTTCAAGGCTCTCATGGGGCATGGCAGAATTCTTCCTACATCTGAGACAGGAGCAAATGGGAGAAGCCAGGCACATAGGGAGAGACTGTTGAAACCTAAACCCTGAGCCTAAAACTATGTCTTGTACTCTAATCCTCACAGAAAAGTGGCTCCAGGAGTTGGCCTCAGGGCAGGCATGAGCAGCTGCAGACTCCACAGCAGGAGGAGGTTGGCAATAGCCTCTCATCAAACCAGATTATGTTCCACTGCAGTATTTCAGTCAACACATGATCAAATGACATCTGAAGAATATATTCTAATATTAAAAAAAAAGAAAACCTCTGACTCAAGAGGTCAAATTGATTATTTGTATATCCTATGTATTAATAAATTCACATAGTACTTATGATGCTAAAATTCCTTTACTTTCATGGGATTGAATTTGATTTTCTGAGTATCCAAAAAGGCTGAGAATAGAACCCTAAGCACAAAATCAAATACCTAAGAACTAAAATAACCAGGCAATGTTAAAGTTTGAAGAATTATAGACATACCCATTAGAGACTAGAAAATACTCAACTACAACTTGAACTTTACCTAACAAATGCAAACAATGTAACCTAATCACTTATGCTCTCATATAGATCTGAAATTAAAAAAAAGAAAAAGAAAATGCATCTTAAAAGAAATGTTGGCAGGGATATCCTTGTTGGTACAACTGAGTACTTCCTTCCTCTTTTATTTTCATTACTGGCAGATCAGCTTTACTCCTCTGTCTCTACCCTCTCATTACTGATGTCCAGCCCTTTCTGGCCCCTTGCCAGGAAATTCTCTGGGAGGTGTGTGCCCTCAGGAAGGAAGCTGTATACTGTCAACTTACTCAGAGCTGCTGTTGCTGCTGTGGCTTACAGGGTCAGTGGGACGGCTAGAGTCTAGGACGTGGATCCCCAGTGAGTTGATCGCTCGCATTAAAATAGTCACCATTGCCTCTACTGGAAGTTTCTCAAGAACAATCACCCGACAGCGGCTCAGAAGAGCAGCGTTGACCTGGAAGGAAGGGTTTTCAGTGGTTGCTCCGATCAGAGTGATTGTCCCACATTCCACGTGAGGAAGGAAAGTGTCCTATTATGGGAGGAAAACAGAAGAAAGTGATTCCAGTCAACAGCCACCTACAGAATCCTATGTAAGTTGGCTATCCATTCTTTTCTCTCATTTGTATCTTTGGAGTTCAGAAATAGTAACTTTATATTCACTGAATACGGATATAATATTTGAGAGAGTACAACTCTTGCTATTTAAGTCTAAAACTCATTTTTTGGAATGCCAATGTCTAAGCCTGATCTCTCACTCATAGACTTATAGCTCTAAGTAGAATTCTGAAATAGTGTCAACATAAATGACTTCTCTACTTAGAAAAGTTATCTTCTACACAAGACTGAACTTAATAGAAGAAAATATAAAATCATTAATATTTCCAGAATCCTCAACTACTCTTGTCATTCTTTGTAACAAACTTGGTGAATATGTAACCACCTGATGCTATTTTGAGGGGAAGAAAAAGGAAGATGAATAAGTGGTCCAACAGGAAGTCTAGAATGCTCACATCTGGTCAGAAGTCTAAAGGTTCTGTTTATTAAAAAGGATTCAACTAGAAAAAATATTTTTGATTTTGTGAAATATTTCTATGATTAAAAAGTTGCAACAAAATACATCAAAAGAAAAAATTTCAAAGTCTCTTTAGAAAAAATCTAAAAGTTTGCTTTGTTTATAAAAATAGCATTCTTTTACTTTTGTTACAGAAACTTACTTAAATAAATAGTAATGATTAGATCTTGTAATAATCACCTTGATGAGAGCCTAAACCTACAAAAAATAGAATTTAATTTTGAAAATAAAAAGTAATATTTTACAAGGGAGAAATAAAAAACATTAAAATAATGATATTAAAATCATTTTAAACTACTCACAATGACTCATAATCTTTAGACTAAAAATTTCCCAAAATTGGAAACTTGATCCAAAGCTGCTTTTGATATGTATAGCTCAGGAATATACTAACCCTTTCCTTTATCTGATAGAGAAAGTATTTGTCACAAAAAAACACTAAGAAAAAGTATAGAGAAATAGGTTCAACAAGAGATGGGATGACAAGCCTATGCTTCTATGTATAAAAAGTTAACCATGATAGTCCCCAGTACCTGCATATTACATGATACTTTTCAAAGTTATCTCACATACTTTTTTATTTGACGTTCATGCTGAACAAAAGCTAGAAGGAAGTTACTATACCTGCTGAGATTTATTGAACCGATGAATCTCATCAATAAAAAGGATGGTTTTCCTTTTGAAAAAGCTCTTTTCATTTTGAGCTTGTTTTATGACATCTCGCACATCATTTGTCTTGGCATTTGTTGCAGACAATGTCACAAACCTTATGCTATGTTTCTTGCTGTTGTTGGCTATGATGTGAGCCAGAGTGGTCTAGAAAAAAATGATACACAGTTTGAAAAGCCATTCAGACACAAAGCAACACCCCTAAGTGCTACCTCAAGCAGCACCAGCAGTACTACCAAGCATCTTGAATTCTGAAGAATGCTGAGCAGCACAGGTACAATCTGAAATATCACAGCATATTTTTATAAGCAAACAAAACATACTAATATTATAAATAAAACGGAAAAGTAGCTAAACCTTAGGCTAATCCTGACCTTTTCTCTTTTGTCCCTAACCTCCTTTGATTCCTTTTTTTGGGGGACTCTTTAAGATCTTTGGAATCCCAGTAAAGAGCGGCTGTCTTGATTTAGCAGCGTCTGGGTGACAGCTGTGACCTCTCACCAAAGAGAAAAGATTATTCTCCCTCTTCCAGCCAAGACAGTAATGCTACTGAAGAACTTTGGTGTAGAAATGATCACAGAACCACAGCTCAAACTGGAAGCAGAGCAGCTGAAAAAAGGAGAGTGAGGGAACCTTTAAGTTGAGAGACCAATGACAACTTAGCATTGGGATGAATACAGGCCACTTCTACATGTCCAATATGGTAGGATATGAACAAAAGCCCTTCAGTCACATTAGCACTTACCAGAAAACTAAAGAGATGCAAGGAAAGCACTGATTCTTACCTGGCACTTAATGGGTGCCTGATAAACATGCATATACTGTTAATATTACTATTGGAAATAAAGAAAAAAATGAAGACTATTTAATGAAAGGAACAAATCAACGCCTAAATGGAAAGGTGGCACTTTATTTTCTGCAAGTTGTATAACACCATTAGATGCTATGGCTGCTTCTTTACCAAAAACTCAGTCTACTCACTTTTTAGAATCAGATATACCTAGGCTTGTGACTGATCACTAACTACCTCACTGAGCTGCCGAGACCACAAAAATCTCTCGCCTGGCATCTAGTGGATGAGAAGAGCTCACATCGTCATCTCCCTAGGGACCTTTCTCCTGCTATTTGGGACCACCAATAGCTCATTATCCGTTCTTATGATCCTATGTAAAGACTTCACAGACAATTACTAGGAATGCTACTGTGCAATCCCCTAAATGGGGTAATAAGGATAACAACAAAATCTGCAGAGATAAATGTCAACAACTCCGCCACTGTCATATTATTTGGTATAGGTCTGATTTATTCCTGGCTAAAGGAAGAGTATAAGTACACACAAGGCACAGAAAAGAGCAAGATGCATCCCAGGACTAAAGGGAGGTGGAGGTAAAGCTGGAAAGAAAAACAGAAGGGGGGTGCCTTTGGCTCAAAGGAGAAGGGTGTTGGCCCCATATACTGAAGGTGGCAGGTTCAAATCCAGCCCCGACCAATTACCCTCCCACCACCCCTACTTCACCCCTCCCCTCCCTTGCCCTTTCCCCCATATTCTTGTGTAGAGTTGGGTTATACCCTTCATATGAAAGCAATAAAGTAGCTTCATAGTATGGGGGAGTACAGG
>CAUYON010090518.1:0-11624 GCA_963573935.1 Arctocebus calabarensis
ATATATCAATGGGCAAGAGACATGAATAGAAACCTCTCTAAAGAAGACAGATGAATGGCTAACAAACATATGAAAAAATGCTCATCATCCCTAATTATTAGAGAAATGCAAATAAAAAACACCTTGGGATACCATCTAACAGCAGCGAGAATGGTCCATATCACAAAAATCTCAAAACTGCAGATGCTGGCATGGATGTGGAGAGAAGACAAAAGTGTAACATTTTTACACTGCTGGTGGGACTGCATACTAATATAACCTTTTTGGAAGGAAGTATGGAGAACTCTTAAAGAATTCAAGCTAGACCTCCCATTTGATCCTGTAATCCCATTACTGGGAATCTACCGAGAAGGAAAAAAATTCTTTTATCATAAGGACACTTGCACTAGACTGTTTATTGCAGCTCAATTTACAATCACCAAAATGTGGAAATAGCCTAAATGCCCACCAACCCAGAAATGGATTAAGAAGCTGTGGTATATGTACACCATGGAATGTTATTCAGTCATTAAAAACAAATGGAGACTTCACAGCCTTTGTATTAACCTGGATGGAAGTGGAACACATTATTCTTATGAAGCATCACAAGAATGGAGAAGCATGAATCCTATGTATTCAATTTTGATGTGAGGACAATTAATGACAATTAATGACATGGTGGGGGGAGGGGAGAGCAGAGAGAGAAAGAAAGAGGGAGGGGTACGGGAAAGGAAGAGCAGAGAGAGGGAAAGAGGGAGCAGGGTGGGAGTCTTGGTGTTTGACACACCCTTTGGAGGCAAGACACAATTGAAAGAGGGATGTTACCTAACAAATGCAATCAGTTAACTTAGTTTCTTGTACCCTCAATAAATCCCCAACAGTAAACAAACAAAAAAAAGAGAAGTTTCTCCTCAAGTACATCTGATGCCCTAACTTTCATGAGAGAATGTCAGCTGCGGCCTAAATGCTGAGGGATATTAAACTACCTTGAACTGAAGACACAAAACTGCTGACTCTGGGTTTGCAAACCCTGCCTCAGTCATAAACTCAGCATCTCCAAGGGCCATGCAGGTAATATAAAATGAAATGAGGTAGAAATAAAAAAAGGAGTTAGTTTCCAGCCTGTAATGACTGTGTAGGAGCTCTGAGAAACAGCTTACTGGCAAAACAAGTTTTAATTGTCTAGCAATTGTCATAGACCATAGAGAAAATAAAGAACATTGATTCAAAAAGATATACTAAAACTCCCCTAGAAAAGAGCATCTGTGACATTCAAACCACAACCCATGACCTCTTTCCCTGCCTCCCTTCCTGTAGCACAATTTTGGAGGCGCTCCATTTGGGATGCTTATTTAAAAGCATCACACTTCCTCTTCTTTCACCTCCAAAGCAAGAATTGCCAGGTCTTACCAGGAACCAGATGACACAGGCATTTCTCAGTTCCCTCAACTCTGAATGGAAGAGGCTAAATTCCTACTGGAGTACAGACAATATATGGGGGGGGGGTGTCTTTTTTTATACCAAGGCTCTTTCCAGAAGACTGAGGTATCACCCCAGATATGGCAGGGTGACACCACCAGGGTCACAGCCACCCTCACTCACACTTGCTTGAGGGAAGAGTTTCCACACCAGGAAAGGCCAGCCACCCACCAAGGACATCACTCTCCCCGGTGTCTTGGAGAGTTTGCCTGGGGGGACAGAGATCTCTGAAGGTCTCTGCAAAGGAACTAAGTTTATTTGAAACTCATTCTGGGAAATTTCAAGCCTAAGGATACTCAAAAACAGAAGCACTTCTTAATTAAGAGCAAGAAGTCAAAACATAGGCCAGCTAGTTCACTAATCAGAACCAGGGAAAGAGACAGGTTAGAAGAGCCCTCATGGAATCAGAAGATAAGCTTCAAAAGCAACTCCTGCTTAAATTCAACTGGAACCGACTGCTGAGCAATGTATACCCTAGGGCAACAATAGAATGATTACAGTAAATAGTGAAGTTTAACAGTCAAGGGTATAATATCAAATGAGCAGACAGCTCTGTGATGACCCCACTCCACTCCAGGCTGGGCAACGGAGCCAGACCTTGTGGGAAAAGAAGGGAAGAGAAGGAATAGGGAGAGGAATGGCAGGATGGGAGGAGATGTGACAGATGACAGGAAGGGAAGGGAAGTTAGATTAGGGAAGGATGGAGTCAAAGACAGTCCAGCTAAGGCAAGTCTAGGAGAGTCCTAGATGACTGCAGCTTCATGGCCATGTCCTCTGAGGAATGATACCAAAGACTTTGCACTGCGTGGGGAATTAGACTTCACTAAAATAGCCTCGCTAAATTCAATAAACAAATGAAAAAATAAGCAACCATGAAATAAGTCCTGGAAAGAGAGAAGGAGAGCTCAGTATCCAGAATTGGATAATACGCATATTATTATACACATATTATCTAAAATAACAGTTTTCAACCAAAAAGCCTTGATATGTACAAACAGGAACATGTGATCCAAACACAGGACAAAAAAGAAAAAAATAGGCAATATAAACTGAGAAGAACTACTACAGCCCTGCGTTAAGCAAGTCTGTTAGCAACACTTTCCCAACAGCAAGTGCTCACTTTACATCTCTCTGTCACATTTTGATAATTCTTATAACATTTCAAGTGATCTCTGATGTTACCATTGCAATTGTTTGGAACAGCCATGACCTGAATTTGAGGATTCAAGAGGTAGAACGTGATAAGTGTGGTGTGTGTTCTGACCACTCCTCCAGCAGGCCATGCTCCTGTCTCTCACCCTTTCCTGGGCTTCCCTATTCATTGCAACATGACAATATTGAAATTGGCAAACTGATCACCTTAAATGTTCATGTGAAAGAGAAAGTCTCACGTTTCTGACTTTAAGAGGTAGAAATGATTGAGCTTGGTAAGGAAGGCTTGTCAAAAGCCAAGAAAGGCTGGAAGCTAGGCCTCTTGCACCAAATGGTTAGCCACATTATGAATACAAAGGAAAAGTTCTTGAAGGAAATTAGAAGTGCTACTCCAGTGAACACACAAATAATAGGATAATAAGAAAGTGAAAGATACTTATTGTTGACATGCAGAATGTTTTTTTGGTGTGGATAAGAGATCAAACCAGCCATAGCACCTCTTAGGCCAAAACCAAATCCAGAGTGAGGCCTTAACCCCGTTCAATTCTATGAAGGGTGAGAGAGGTGAGGAAGCTGCAAAGAAAAGTTTGAATTGAGCAGAGGTTCGATTACCAGGTTAAAAAAAAAAGAAGCCATCTCCATAACATAGGAGTTGTGAAGCAGAATGTGCTCCTGTAGAAGCTGCATCAAGTTACCCAAAAGATTTAGCTAAGTTCATTGGTGAAGGTGGCTGCCCTAAAAACAGATTTTCAAGATAGATAAAACACCCTTCCACTGGAAGAAGATGCTTATAGGATTTTTATAGGTAGAGAGATGGCAACACCTGGATTGAAAGCTTTAAAGAATAGGTTGACTGTCATGTCAGAGGCTAATGCAGCTGATAATTTTAAATTGTAGCCAATGTTTATATGCCATTACAAAAATTCTAATGCCTTTAAAAATTATGCTAAATCTCCTCTGTCTGTCTCTGTAAATGGAAGAACAAAGCCTATTATACAGCACATTGTTTATAGAATAGTTTGCTGAGTATTTAAAGCCCATTTTTTCGATCTATTTCTCAGAAAACATAGATTTGTTTTAAAATATTACTGCTCATTGACAATGTACCAGTTTACCCAAGAGTGCTAATGGAGATGTACCAGGAAATTAGTGTTGATTTCATGACTGCAAACATGACATCATTCTCTAGTCCATGGATCAACGAGTAATTTCAATTTTCAGAAATTTGAGAAAAGTAGATAAAAAAATATTTTGGAAGGGATTTACCATTCAACATATTATTAAGAATATTTATAGATTCATGGGAGGAGGTGGAAATATCAACATTAACAGGAGTATGGAAGAAGTCGATCCCAATTCTCATGGGTCAGTTTGAGGGATTCAAGAGGTAGAAATCACAAGAAAACTAGAATTAGAAGTGGAGACTGAACCGTGGCAATTGCAACAACAACAAAAATAAACAAATGGGCCACATACTCTTTTATAACCTCCTCTTAAGCCATGGGATCTAATTCCCCTCCTCATGAATCTGGGCTGGCCTGAGACCTCTTTGATCAATATAACATCTCTGAAGTGATGCTAATCCAGTTCTGGGTTTAGTTTTCAAGGGGATTAACAGCTTCTGCCTTGGTCTTTGGGGCCCTGAGTGGTCATATATGAAGTCTGGGTACCCTGCTGGGGACAGAGACCACATGGAGGTATCTTGAAACACTGGACACGAGAGTAAAGAAGCCACCTTGGATGTCTGCCTTACAAAGCTGTCCAGTGAATGATGGCCCCAGCTGACATCTGACTGCAATGGCCTGATGGGCCCTAAGAGAGCATTGCCCAGCTGAGCTCCAGTCAACCCATATAAATGTGAGAAGTTATAAAAAGTTGTTGCTTTAAGCCACTATGTTTTTTTTTCTTTTTTGAGACAGAGCCTCAAGCTGTCACCCTGGATAGAGTGCTGTGGCATCACAGCTCACAGCAACCTCCAATTCCTGGGCTCAAGCAAGTCTCTTGCCTCCGCCTCCCAAATAGCTGAGACTACAGGCGTCCACCCCAATACCCGGCCATTTTTTCGTTGCAGCCGTCATTGTTGTTTGGCGGGCCGGGCTAGATTCGAACCCGCCAGCTCTGGTGTACGTGGCTGGTGCCTTAGCCCATTGAGCCACAGGTGCCCGCCTAAGCCACTATGTTTTGAGAGTGGTTTGTGATAAAGCAATAGATAACCAGAATGGTCCATAAGTTTCTAGTTCCTTATCTATAAAATGGAGATAATGGTAGGACCTGCCTCTGAAAGGCAAATAGGAGGCTGTGATGTAAGTGCCCAGCACTGCTTGATATATATTACATATTTTTAATAAGATTGCATATAGATCCTTAAAAATATCATTTTTGAGTATAGTGAATTTGAACCCCAATATGTTGATTTCTGAGGGATAAAGATCTGTATGAGCTGGTGAAGTCAAAAGGGCACGAATTTTGTCTGAGTTAATGATACAGAAAATGGACTCTGGGGAAATGGGGCTGGCTGTGGTGGACAGAGGGAAGGAGCAAAGAGGATGGGGCTTCAGGCTGCTGGGGGGCTCTGGGGGGTCATGGGTTACGGTCAGAGGTGCTGTCTGACATACCCCTGAGTTCCTTGAAAATCACTTCACTTCTCTGCTTTCATCCCCCCATCTTCCCTAGGCAGAAAGCAAAAGGGAGATAGATAATTTTATCATTAGATTCTTGAAATACTCTTGAGACCTCTAGGAGTCTTGTGAACTTTGGTGAGTTTTTGTCAGTACTTCTTTCAAAGCTTTCTGAGCCATGTATCATCAAACTGTGATTCACTCTTTCCTGGCTCTTCTTATATTGTCATAACATTTATTCTGTGCTTACTTTTGTCTTTTCCACTAGATGGTATCATTGTTGAGGCTTCAGACATGTCCAAGTCTTTAAATCCTCTTAGAGAACCTGGCATAAAATAGATGTTCAATAATTACAAACGAATGACAGTCATCAGTTTGGTTTGGAATCTGAGCCTGAGAACCACTGGGTATTGGCTTCACACATTTAATTGAGCTAACTTTGTGGATCTTTCATCTGTGCTAATAAGTGGCAATTTGAGCAGGGTGTTTTAATGATGTTAGTGACTCTGAACGAATCTAAGAACGTACAAGGCATGGGAACAGCTTCCATTTCATCAGTGCATCCTGGATAGTTGCTTAAGGAGAAAAAGTGAGTCAGTGCTTTGATGCTTCATGAGTTACTTGTTAATGACACAATCTAATGCTGCTAGTGTATGCTCTCTGGTATTAAAGAGGAGAGTGAGTTACAGTATTTTATTGGGTGCTTTAAGTTTTAGTTTCTGTGGGAGTTCAATGTTTGTTAGGTGTCTGGGTTTCTCTACTAAGGGCTCCCTACAACTGAGGCTGAGTTAAGAGGCCACTGGGTAAATCTGGACAATGCATTTGACCTTGGTCCATTTGTTTTATAGTTCAAAATGTCCTAGTTCTTCTGTATGAACACCCTTCTTCTATTTGATAACAAAGATGAGATTATCACAAAGCAAAAGAAGTGAAGTAAAATATGACTAGAGTGTATTTTTTTCCTTTACTCTTTGAAAATAGTTTTATATGTAATGAGGACAGAATAGCATTTGCAGCTTTCTTGCTTTGTGAAGTCTTATTGGAAAGGACACTTATTTTTCTCAAATTCACTGCAGTATTGTCACAGACTGTGGCCCATATGCCTGCCTTAATGAGAAGATTAAAGACCTGCTAGTGCCATTTGTTTTGCTTTTAAGCAGCAGGTGACAGGAGAGCTAAATATTCTCTCTGAGTTAAGGCTGTGTTTCTAAAGACATCCAATGGCTGTAGTGACCTTGAGATAAGATCTATATTGTTTCTGAAGTGTTGAGATCCACAGACAGGAGATGTGAAATTTCTTTGCTTATGCCAATGGGAAAAACAAATGA
Organism: Arctocebus calabarensis; assembly: GCA_963573935.1. Classification (NCBI taxonomy): domain Eukaryota; kingdom Metazoa; phylum Chordata; class Mammalia; order Primates; family Lorisidae; genus Arctocebus; species Arctocebus calabarensis. The sequence continues at coordinate 6,557 of CAUYON010090518.1, forward strand.
AACACAGCAGAAATTCAAATGTCTCCTGAAGTCTCATTTTTTTACTCAACTTCTGAGATGCTCTCATGTGATAGCAAGGCTTGGGTTGGGGACCTGGCAGCATAAAAGCAGGGCCATGATGCATGGGCTTATTTCTACCCATGGATAATATTGTTAGCAAGTAGTCTATATAATATCGATTACCCATATGGTGCTGTGGTGGGTGCTAGAGGAGGCTTAAGATGTTCCTGCCTTCAAAGATTATAAAATTTGAGCCAACAATCAAATATCACTGGGCAATAATCTCATATATCACTTTAGAGAAACTTCTCTAAAGAAACAGATGAATGGCTAACAAACATATGAAAAAATGCTCATCATCCCTAATCATCAGAGAAATTCAAATCAAAACCACCCTGAGATATCACCAACCCCCAGTGAGAATGGTCCATATCACAAAGACTCCAAGTTGCAGATGCTGGCATGGATGTGGAGAGAAGAGTACCGCTGGTGGGACTGCAAACTAATACAACCTTTTTGGAAGGAAATATGAAGAAACCTCAAAAAACTCAAATTAGACCTTCCATTTGATCCTGCAATCCATCATTGGGCATCTACCCAGAAGAAAAAAAATAAAATCCTTTTATCATAAGGAAATTTGTACTAGACTGTTTATCGAAGCTCAATTTAAAATCGCCAAAATGCCTTGGTGTCTCCTTCACTTCACACTTAGGACTAAATGTGGAACCCCCATCTCCTATGCCTAGGTCAATTTCTTGTGAATTTCCTAGGCCTCAATTCAATGAAAGGACTGTATCCATTCATTGATACAGTCATTCACCTTGCCCCTGGTGGAAGGGACTGTATTTATTTGTTTCCCGTCCAAGGAACCCATACACCTATGTATACCCTGAGACTAAAGGCCTAAAGGAGGAGATGCGGAATGACTGGGAGAGAAACGGAGAGAGCTTCTCTCTCCCCACTAGAATTCTCTCCCTCTACCAGGAGCCTTAATGTTTTCTGTATTGTTTTCTGTGAATAAATTCTGTCTCACAAAAAAAAAAAAAAAGAAAGAAAAGAAATATAACTCATATTAGTCACATTCTCTAACCATATAGCAATCAAACAAGAAATTAATGAAAAATGTAAAAAATTAAAATCCCAACCTTTTGAAAATTTAAAGGCACATACTTAAAAGCCTCCTGGGTCAAAGAGAAAACCAAAACCAAAATAAAAGATAGTTAAAAAATACCAAGGAGAGCTCTCCTCTCTCTCTCCTCTCTCTCCTCTCTCCTCCCCCACCTCTCTCTCTCTCTCTCTCTCTCCTTCTTAATGCTGCTCTGTAGCATTTCCCGCCAATAAAGACCTTTTGTACAAGCAAAAAAAAAAAGAAAAAGAACAAGGAGAGGCATACACATCCCCAAATTTGGGGTAACCAAGCCTATACTCAAAGGAAAGTTCAGTCTTAAATGTTTTCATTTGTGCACTAAAATAATGAAAATAAATAAGATGATAATTCAAGAAATTGAAAAAAACAGGAAGACTAAGAAAATTTTAAGTAAAAATGAACATATTTAGGGTGGGTGCCTATAGCTCAATGGTTAGAGAACTGCCCCTGTGCACCACGGCTGGCGGGTGCGACCCTTGCCAGGGCCTGCTAAACAAAAAACAAAAGACACACACACACACAAATTAACATATTTAAAAGGAGAATATTATAATTGATAATTAAACCCCGGGTAAATCCTTCAAAAGGCCATTAAAATAGATAAACATTTTTTAAACCAATTTTTTTTTTTTTGAAACAGAGTCTCACTATGTCACCCTTGGTAGAGTGCAGTGACATCACAGCTCACAGCAACCTCAAACTCTTGGGCTTAAGCAATTCTCTTGCTTCAGCAGTAGCTGGGACTATAGGCACCCACCACAATGCCCGGCTATTTTTTGGTGGCCGTTGTCATGGTTGTTTGGCAGACCCAGGCTGGATGCAAACCCACCAGCCTGGGTGTATGAGGCTGGCGCCTTACCCACTGAGCTATGGGCACCACCTATCAAATCTAATTTTTAAAAGCAAGTACACCTTTAGGAATGAGAAAGATCAAATAAAAAGATATTATGGAAGAAAATAAAAATATTCAGAGGTTTACTAGGTCAAATCAATGACAAAATCTTGGAAAACCTCAATTAAGTAGATGACTTTGTACAAAAACATAAATTGCCAAAATTGATTCAAAAGTTGTAAAAAAAAAAAATGAAGTGAGCAATAACCCTTAAAGAAAGTGAAAAAAGTCTCAAGAGAGCCCATTCTGACTTGAAAGTAAAAGAAAGTGAAAAAAGTCTCAAAGAACTACCTCCAAAAAAAAGACATTAGGCTAAGATAGTATTTTAGGGGGAAAGTTCTATCAGTCTTTCAAAGAATGAATCATTCTTTGTTCTATAACACAGAAAAAGATGAAAATTTTCCCCATTCTTTTATGAAGTAAAGCCCCCCACACACACACACACACATATTACTCTCATTCCTGAATAGAGATATAAAGATCCTAAATAAACTATTAACAAACAGATGGCAGCAGCAGATCTGGCATGGTCAAGCTGTGTTATTCTAGAATGCACAGGTGGTTTAGTTACTCCATGAGCAAGGAGGGAAAACCCACAGAATCATCTACAGCAGAGGTTTGAAAAGTGTGGTTGGCACCGGCTTAGTTTTGTGATTTAAACATCAATATATTCTGTGGATGCTTTTCAACAACTGCAGAGTTGAATAATTGCAATAGAGACCTCACATCCCCCAAGCCTAAATTATATACTATCTGGCCCTTTAAGAAAGAGTTTGCCAACAAGCATTGGCAAAACAAAAACAAAAAACAGAAACAATGTGGATTCAAATTTCTTGTTTATTCCTAAATGAAACTCTCAGTGCATTAGAAATAAAAGGAAGATTTCTTAGCATTATATGGACTTTTTTTTTTTTTTTTTTGAGACAGAGTCTCACTATGTTGCCCTCAGTACAATGCCAAGGTGTCACAGCTCACAGCACCCTCAAACTCTTGGGCTTAAGTGATTCTCTTGCCTCAGCCTCCCAAATAGCTGAGACTACAGGTGCCTGCCACAAAGCCCAGCTATATTTTTGTTGTAGTTGTTATTATTGTTTGATAGGCTCAGGTTGGGGTGAACCCAGACTATTTTAAAGCAATAGTCAGCATTTTGCTTAACAGTGTTGAAGCACCTGGTGATGGAAACATAACGAAGCTCTCAAGTGGGGCAGAGGGAGCCGGTACTCAAGAGCCAGGCTGCTCAGGTCCAAATCCTGCCACTCCCATCAGTGTCACCTTGGGTAATTATTAATACTTAACCTCCCTAGGCCTCAGTTATTTTAAGTGTAATGGAAAAATAATGACATCAATTTGATGAAGTTTTTGTGAGGAATGAGTCAATATGTATAAAGTGCTTAGAACCATGTCTAGCTCATAAATACAACCTAAGTGTTTGTTGCTATTACTCATAATAGTATTGTTGTTGTCATTGCATGGGCCAGGGTAGTTTTTTGGCCAAGGGCTAACTCCCACAAAGTACTGATAAGAACATGGATGGCCACAGTCTTTCCAGAAGACAAAATGGCTGCCATGTTTCTATGACCTTAAAATGTACATTTGACCCAGCAAGCCCATTCTAGAAATTTTCCAAAAAAAGTAATGATTGATATGCATAAAGATTTAACATAATTTAAAACAGTAAAAAATCAGAAACAACTCAAGTGTCTAGTAATAAAGAACTGTTTGGGTAAACTGTACATCCATATGATTTTTATGAAACATATGTTATGCCCCATATTACCCTGTCACGTTACCCTGCTCATAATACACGAACTGTTCTCCATATTCTGGAGCTCACAAGCGCAATATTGAATCAATGCATATTTTTCTCAAAAATATTACTTTGCTTTAAAGATACATTCCCGATACATGTATCACCTGGACTTTGGTTAAAAGTTTTAATAAGTCTCCATAGATAAAGAGTCTCAATTCTTTCATGAGGAACATGAAGCCAGAACAAAGCTGGGAGTAGACAACCATTATTTCTCCACACCTGAGATTGTGAAGCTGTTGACGCCACAAAGAGAAGATGGCGGACGAGTAACAGCTTCCTTGCGGCTGGGCACAGTGAGACTGGGGAGAGAGGACTTCAGGCATCTCTGCCAGGCAGGGTCTGCCCAGAAACTTCCCTTTGGGGACACAGGGAGACAGCGTGAGGCTTCTGGACACCCTGAGGAAGGCTAAAGAGGTGGAGATTGGGCAAGTGGTTGCATTTGTTCATTCGGTCTGATCCTGTCAGTGGCTGTGGGTGGGGCAGCAGTGGGACTGCAGGCTGGAAGGGCCTTGCCTGTGAGCCATTTTGGTTTCTTTTGGACTTGGCACTCAGTTGAACTGCCTTGGGAGAACTTGGGCAGGAGTGCGGGTTTTTTGAGTGTTGTCTGGGGCCCTAGACTGGGCCACCAAGCCAGACAGAGCTGCCAGTGTTTGGTGGTGGGCTGTGTGGAGCCATTGTGGGAAAACTGCACTGGCAAGCTCCACCCTTAGGGTCGCAGAACAGGCATTGGGCGGGAGCGAGTAATCTAGTGACTGAGCAGCCTAAAGGCGGGGACTGAGATGCCTTGCAGCCTTAGCCCTCAGGGGCATAGGGTGAGACCGGTTTTGGCGGTCTTTACTCTCAGAAATATGAAAATCTGAAGGAAATTGACCAATACCTGGAAGCACGACACCTACCAAGACTTAGCCAGAATACAGTGGAAATGTTGAACAGGCCTATATCAAGTTCCGAAATAGCATCAACTATACAAAATCTCCCTAAAAAGGAAAGCCCGGGACCAGATGGCTTCACGTCAGAATTCTACCAAACCTTTAAAGAAGAACTAGCACCTATATTACTAAACCTCTTCCAAAATACAGAAAAAGAAGGAATACTACCCAACACATTCTATGAAGCAAATATCATCTTGATCCCTAAACCAGGGAGAGACCCAACAAGAAAAGAAAACTATAGACCAATATCACTAATGAATATTGATGCAAAAATATTTAACAAGATA
>CAUYON010090520.1:0-23901 GCA_963573935.1 Arctocebus calabarensis
ATCACCTGCCCCAAATGGCCTTGAGGCCCAAGCCCTGGAAGCTTCCTCTTCCTTTTCCATTTCACTTCATTTACTACACACCATTTACCTTGAGGAAAAGGAGCAGTGAGCTTGCAGAAGGTTCCCATTTTGTTTTTTTGTTTGTTTGTTTGTAGAGACAGAGTTTCACTTTACCACCCTCTGTAGAGTGCCATGGAGTCACACAGCTCACAGCAACCTCCAACTCCTGGGCTTAGGCGATTCTCTTGCCTCAGTCTCCCGAGTAGCTGGGACTACAGGCACCTGCCACAGTGCCCGGCTATTTTTCTGTTTTGCGGTTCGGCCGAAGCTGGGTTTGGACCTGTCACCTTCGGTATATGGGGCCAGCGCCCTACTCGATGAGCCATAGACACCGCCCAGAAGGTTCCCATTTTGCAAGAACACTGCTAACACAGAGGGGCAACTGGGACATGCAGGGCAGGAGTCATTGTTACCATAAACCAAATACTGCTGTGATGTTCTGCATCACAGACAGCTTGCGAAAAGAAGCTTGCTGGAAAAATGTTAGTTGTCACTATTTATATACTTTCATTGGTTCCAAAAATGTTTGCCGTGCCCATTGACATCCTTAAACCAGGTGGGCTCTTCATGGTGCCTGGGCCTCAGAGTTTGCAGCCTTGGCCAGGGCCCTCTGCTCTCTTAAAGGCTTTCTGGGAATCTGACCACAGAGTCTGGACCGAGAGAAGAGAAATATTTGCTGCTGAGCCCAACAACCCAGACATACTGTCCCTACGTTTGAGATCTGTCATCTAACGCCCCTAAATCTAGCATGTTTAAACTCAGAAAACTCCGAGTATTTTTGTGTCTTTGCCCACTTGTGACATACAGGAAGAAGACAAAAATAGGAATAGTGGGAAGTCATTCTTTGATGTTTCAGAGGAGTTGGGGGTCACAGGTACCTCGTGCCAGGACATCTCCTGCCTAGAGGCGAACAGGGAGCCCATCCCTGTGAGGACATCAGCCCAGCTTTTGACCCTGGGGTCAGGAGCTGGACAGTTGGGCTCATTAAATTGAAGGCATTGGGACATCCCAATAAAGCCAGCCTGAGGATTTAGCCCAGGTTGGAAGGCAACTTTGACACATGTCAGCTACCTGCACTGGGCTTCGGAGGCAGCAGAACAGCGGAGCGGGTGTAGTGCGGGAGGCGGCAGGGCCACACACCGCCAGACACAGCTCCGCACGCTTTCTTCCACCACCCTGAGGTGGACTTCATTGTTCACCTGCTTGTCTGGGTTTATCCAGCTCTCTGAGGAGTGGGTCAGGAGGGGCCCTGATTGCAGTATTTGCTGATTTCCCTGGTCTAAATCCTCCCGCCATGGTGTGACTGGATTCTCTGCTCGGGGTCTCACGGGGCTAAAGTCAAAGTGTCCACAGGTTGCAGTTCTCATCTGGGGCTTGAGGTCCTCTCCCAGGCTCACGGGTTATTGGCAGAATTCATTTCCTTCTCTCATCTTTCTTGTGGCCCCTCCGAGGGGGCCCAGTCACAGAGGGTCAAGACTTTTCCTGCTTCTAACTTCTCTGACTCACCCTCGTGCCACCTGTCTCTCTGACTCTTCTGTCTTCCTCTTCTGGTTTTTGAGGGCTCACATGATTATTAGGGGCCAGCCAGATAATCCAGAATAATCTCCCCATTTTAAAGTCAGTAATCTCAATTATATCCGCAAAGTCCCTTTTGCCGTGTAGCATAATATAGTCACGTGTGAACAGTAGACAAAGATCACAGGGGCCAAAATGCTGCCTACCACAAATGCCTGCTATGTGCCAAGCACTGTTCTTGGCATTCGAGAAACTTCAGTGGATGAAACAGATTACATGCCCTACCCTCATGGACTTGATATTCTAACCGGGGTACAAAATTGCATAAGGCTTCCAGCCACTTGTGTTTGAGCCTTTATCTTTCAGATTTCCTTTGGTTAGGTACTACGTGAATCCCTGTTCTTTTTCTTTCCCCCCAACCAGGGAGGCCCAAGCATTTGTGGAGAAGTACGAAGGAGCCTTGGGAAAGGGGAAAGGCAAGCAGCTCTACGCCTACAGGATGCTGATAGCTAAGGTGAGTGCAGGGGCTGCAAACTGTGGGGAGGGCCTGCTCTGCTTCAGAACCCAAGGGGACCTCCACGGGCACCCGTCCAGCCTCACCATGTGTGTCCACATGCTCGCAGAATCCCGAGGATGAGGATCGCCTGGCCATTCTGAGTCATGTAGGAATGGAGACCAACTACATCCCACCATTTTGTCCATACTTACCTGAGAGTGCTTCAATGTAATTGAAATTTGTTTCCTCTCCAGTGAATAAACTCACAGAATGAGCCACTGCACCCAGCGTCTATATGCATTTTTTAAATCATTTTGCCAAGTGTCAATATAGCTTATTGAGGTTTTGTTTTGTTTTTGTTTTTTGGAGATAGAGTCTCACTTTGTCACCCTTGGTAGAGTGCCGGGGCGTCATAGCTCAAGCAACCTCAAACTCTTGGGCTCAAGCAATTCTCTTGCCTCAGCCTCCCAAGTAGCTGGGACTACAGGCACCTGCCACAACGCCTGGCTATTTTTTTAGAGATGGGGGTCTCACTCTTGCTCAGGCTGGTCTCAAACTTGTGAGCTCAGACAATCCAACAATCTTGGCCTCCCAGAGTGCTGGGATTACAGGCATGAGCCAACTTGCCTGGTCCTAAAATCTTGACTATAATTTTTTAAACCTATGATTTAATCTGGGAAAAATTCTTATATTTAGTCTTCACATCTAAGAATAGCATACATTCCTTATCATGCATCCTTCAGCAAGATTTGTCATTTTCTTCATATACATGTCTTCTATGTTTTAAGTTTGTTTCTATGTAGTTATTTTCTAGTCACTTTTGTTTTTGTTTTTTTGAGACAGAGTCCCAAGTTGTTGCCCTGGGGTCGCAGCTCACAGCAACCTCCAACTCTTGGACTTAAGCCAGTGGTTCTCAATCTTCCTAATGCCGCAGCCCTTTAATACAGTTCCTGGGGGTCACAAACAACCCACAAGTTGAGAACTGCTGGTTTAAGCAATTCTTTTGCCTCAGCCTCCCAAGTGGCTGGAACTACAGGTGCCAGCCACAATGCCCACCTATTTCTTGGTTGTAGTTGTCATTGTTGTGTGTAGAGACAGAGTCTTACTTTATCGCCCTCGGTAGAGTGCCGTGGCATCACAGCTCACAGCAACCTCCAACTCCTGGGCTTAGGCGATTCTCTTGCCTCAGCCTCCCAAATAGCTGGGACTACAGGTGCCTGCCACAATGCCCCTATAGTTTTTCTTTTTCTTTCTTTTTTTTTTTGCAGTTTTTGGCCAGGGCTGGGTTTGAACCCGTCACCTCTGGCATATGGGGCCGGCGCCCTACTCCTTTGAGCCACCGGAGCCGCCCAGTTTTTCTATTTTTTGTAGAGCTAGGGTCTGACTCTTGCTCAGACTGGTCTTGAACTTCTGAACTCAAGCAATTCTCCCTCCTCTGCCTTCCAGAGTGCTAGGATTAGAGACATGAACCACCATGTTCAGCCTAAGGAAGCACAATTTTGACGTTCTCATCAGAATTGACTTTCAATTTTGATAGTTGAGCTATATGTGAAGCTAAATCAGTATCCCAATTCCTATCTATTAATTTACAATAAAAGTCACTGCCATAGAAACCATTGCCAGGTAATTGGCAAATGCTCTCTTCCTACAAGAAGCCAAATAAGCCAAAGATTACTTCTAAGCACAAAACCTAAACAAGGAGAACAGATGAAGCAGTGAGGCTGGAGTGCCCATTGTCCATGTTCCCACGTCCTCCATATCGCTGCCCTTATTACCAAGTGACCAGTCTTTTGCTTATGGGCCACTCTTCTCTTAAGCATTTGTGACCATCTCTCTCTTCTGAAAACTGGTTTCCTCCTTTAAATGGTAATCATTCAATCAGAATATAGTCAAAACCATATCTGGAAAACCAGGTCTAGAAGCCTGTCTGATTCTTTTACATAAATTTCCTCTTTCATCCTATAATGACTTTACGGAGGAAAAATCTCATTTCCTACATGAAAAAGTTTTTTAGGAAATCTTTTAATAATAGAAACTGATCTCAGAATCTGTTCCCTACTACCTCTTGGCCTGCTATCTTCTATAAAGTTTTTCTTTTTATTCCAAATAGAATTTGTTTCCAGGGAATAGGGCTGCTGGAGAGAAGCCCCTTGAAGAATTGACAAGATAGTTACTCAGATCTCCAGCTGGCACAAACCCTGGGTGTTAGAGCTGGGAACAGACCATGCCTTCCTAACTCCTTTCAGAAAAACAAGACTGTTGTTTCCCTAGGAGAAAAATGTGCAGCCACGGGTTGAGATCTCTTTATGTTCTATCAGTCTTATAGTATAGTGACAGTTCCTACCTGAAACAGGCACATGGCTATCTAAGAGTTGTGAGATTTCTTTCTTCTCTTGAATTTTTGTAAGGTGAAGAAAGTTGTATCAGATTGCTAACCCAATTTGATCTCCTAAACCAGAAATTATACACAGAATTTCTAATTTTGTATATAAACTGTCCAAACTTAAATTTTTTTTTTTGTTTGATACATATTCTCACTCTACCACCTAGGCTAGAGTACCATTGCCTCAAGCCTGGCTCACAAGAACTTCAAACTTCTGCTCAAGCAATCCTCCTGCCTCAGCCTCCCAAGTAGCTGGGACTACAGGTGCCCACCACAACATCTGGCTAATTTTTGTATTTTTAGTAGACACAGGGATGAGGCAGTCTCTCTCTTGCTCAAGCTGGTCTCAAACTTCTGAGCTCAAAGGATCCTCCCACCTCACCCTCCCAGAGTGCTAGTGAAATTGAAACTTGAAATTTTATCAGCACCATAGACAAATTCAAAGTATTGCTGTTGGCCTTGCTTCTATCTCACTCCACATTTGGCTGTGGAAAGTGAATTTGAGCACCCATCTCTGTCAGCCTGGGCTCAAAGACTGCAGGACATGGGGACCCAAGATGGCAAACTCACCCATGTTGACACATTGGTATCCATGTTCCCCTCCTATGTGCCTCTTCAAGGTTCAGGTCAATGTTAATGAACTGTGGGTTTTACCTATTTTATTTCAGAAATGGGTCAAGTTTAAGAGAGACTTTGATAATTTCAAAACTCAATGTATTCCCTGGGAAATGAAGATCAAGGACATTGAAAGTGAGTATTTTGGCGTCACTCTTTTTTTTAGCTGATTTCCTAAAGAGTTTTTACAAGAGCTTGGATTGTTTCCTTGAACTTCTGATTATATTATTTAATCAGTTCTGTTATTTAGAAAAGTAAGGATGGGTCTTAAACTAGTCAAAATTTTATTTCTCCTGTTTTACCTTCTGATTATAGGAGCTTAAACTCAGGCAAGTATGTTAACTCCACAAAGCCTCAGGTTGTTTACCTAGAAAAGAAAATCTTTTCTTTCTCCAGGTCACTTCGGTTCCTCAGTGGCATCGTATTTCATCTTCCTCCGATGGATGTATGGTGTTAACTTGGTCCTTTTTGGCTTAATATTTGGTCTAGTTATAATCCCAGAGGTAAGAAAAGAACTTCCTATATCTTTGAGTAGTGTATCAAGATGATTATCTTCAATTATAACAACAAAATACTCTCTGTTTTACAAAGAAACAGCATTTATTTAAATTCTATACTCATATCCATTACCCAGACAGTTTGGGACAAAGAATAGGACCAGGGGGAGGATGGGTGGAGGGAGGGCAATTGGTGGGATTACAGCTACAGTGCATCTTAGCAGGGTACTGGTGAAACTTAGTAAATGTAGAGTATCAATGTCTTTATATAGTGATCAAGAAAATACCACGAAGGCTATCTCTAACAGTATGATCAAAATATTTCTGATTGTATATGAAGCACATTCTGCCCTATGATTGTACCAATGTACACAATTATGATTTAATAAAATTATTAAAAAAAAAAAAGAATAGGACCAAAATGTTTCTGTTTCTGAATTAAGAGGTACATTCTTAAGTATACACTCTTAAGGTACACTTTTCTACCTTTTTTTTCTTTTTTCTTTTTCTTTTTTTTTTTTTTTTTTTGGTGTTAAGGACTTATTTTTTGTTTGTTTTATTAAATCATAGCTGTGTATATGAATTCAATTATGGGGTACAATGTGCTGGTTTTATATACAATTTGAAATGCTTTAATCAAACTGGTTAATATAGCCTTCACCACATTTTCTTAGATGTTGCATTAAGACATTTATATTCTACACTTAATAGATTTAACATGTACCCTTGTAAAATGCACCATAGGTGTGGTCCTACAAATTACCCTCCCTCCACTCTTTTCTACCTTTTATTTTACCTTGAAATCAGTGGAGAATTCATATTTCAGTGAGGATTTTTCCCTTTTACCCTAAAAAAAGAGAGTGAGAGAATATATTATGTCTTTATTTATCATGAAAAATTTTTGAATTTGAGTATTAGTCCTCACTGTTCTCCCAGATATAATCTTGTTGTGGATATAGGTATAGCCTTACCTACAGTTGGTTAATTGGGAGACAAAAAAGGAGTAAGTGGTTTGTGCAAAGTTACACAATAAGTTTGTAGTGAATTTCTATCTCAGGTCCTCAGACCTGGTCTGGTCTGGTCTGGGGTCTTTTCCAAGGAAGGCTGTGGTCCACTAAACACAGAGCTTAGTAATTGCCACAGTCCTGACTAAAATATTTGGAGCTGGTGCTAGGTACACATGTGGCTCTACCTTAGAAGCTTTCAGAGTAACGATATTTCTGCATTGAATATTTTCTTCCTCCCAGGTGTTCTAACTGGTTATACAACGTCTTATTGATTCCTGTTTTATTATAAATGGTCCTGTGTGCATATTGTAGTTAATCCATACATGACTATTCTGCACAACCTATCAGGCAATTAAAAAAAATCCATATAATGTGAATTAAATCAGATTAGTTGGAAGAGGTTAATGCACATTATAACTGTGGTGGCAAAGGAGTGTAACCTTATTAACAAAACCACTGAATTCTTTTCTACATGTATGTAGAAATATGCCATTAACTAGCCTTTATAGTCTTTATTATACATACCTGGAAATGAAGGATTGTGAGTCCACTCAAACCTATATAAATTCTTATGCCAATATCACTATCTGGAGAAGAAGTTAGGATTTTAAACTTTCTGGCGAGTGCGCACGGAGTCTCTTTCTCCCCAGGGGGAAAAGATCATCAGAAGCTAACAGATTTCAATTCCCCCCTCCGCAGTCAGGCAAGTGTGACTGACTACTTACTTTGGCAGAGCTCTTGGCTGTCTTCTTTGAAGTTTTTTATCCTAGCAGATTTATTTATTTCCATGAAAAGAGAGCATATTTAAGTGCTGTAGGCCCTTGAGAGATCTCTGGAATTTTTCTATACAGTAATCCAAAAAGGAAGTTGGGAGGGAAATTGAGTAATTTTTTTTTTTTTTTGGAGAAAGCGTCTCTCTCTGTCATTCTTGGTAGAGTGCCGTGGCATCATCATAGCTAACAGAAACCTCAGTCTCTTGAGCTTAAGCAATTATCTTGGCTCAGCCTCTCAAGTAGTTGGGATTACAGGTGCCTGCTAGAGTTTTTTTCTATTTTTAGTAGAGACAGAGTCTCACTCTTGCTCAGGCTGGTCTTGAATTCCTGAGCTCAAGCAATCTACCTGCCACAGGTTCCCCTGTGGAAAGGATTATAGAGATAAGCCACCACACCCAGCTGGAAGTTGAATAATTTTATTTATTTTTTATTTTTTTATTTTTCAAGACAGAGTCTCAAGCTGTTGCCCTAGATGGCATCATAGCTGACAGCAACCTCCAACTCAGGCTCAAGGGATGCTCTTGCCTCAATTTTTCTATTTTTAGTAGAAACAGGGGTCTTGTTTTGCTCAGGCTGGTCTCAAACTCATGAGTTCAAGCAATCTATCTGCCCCAGCCTCCCAGAGTGCTAGGATCACAGGCATGAACCACTTCACCCAGCCCAGAAGTTGAGTAATTTTAAAGACATCAGTTTAATAAGTTATTTTTAAGGACTCATTAAATTTTGTATAATTTAACATTTCCTATTGGGGAACGCTTACTTGAAACAATAAAAATTTAGTGATTGTTGCATTCCAATGAAACAGCCAAGATCGGAACCATCCATGCCAGAGCACCTGGATTTGATTGGCAGGTGAGGGCAACACCTGTGGCTCAAAGGAGTAGGGTGCTGGCTCCATATACCAGAAGTGGCTGGTTCAAACCCAGCCCTATCCAAAAACCACAAAAAAACCCAAAAAAACGATTGGCAAGTGAATGGCCATATTCCAGTGGAGTGAAGAGGAGGATTGCAGGGAGGGGGGCTGCTGGGAGGAAAGGAGAGAGGCAAAGACCGATTAGGAACCTATTGCAGTACCGCAGTCCTAAGTCCAAGTAATATTGATAGGAATGGATTAAAAGAGAGGAATTAGAGTAAAGTAGCATGGACAAGACTTGATGACAGATTGAATAACAACAGTTGAGGATGTGAAATAGTTCTTCTTAGTTAGGATGTCATGAAATTGGCCACATGGGAATCGTACACATCCAAATTCACTGCAAATAAAGTGGGGGAGGTGTCTTGTTATCAAAGACATGGTGTACTTCAGGGTCCAGAGGGTTTTGGCATAAGCCAGTGATCAGATATTTCCATGGTTCATGAATATTCTAAGGCCATTATAGTGAATCAGAGAGTCCAAAGATAAGAATAGTAGAAGTGCTCAAAAGCAATTTTTTTTTTGAGACAGTCTTACTTTGTCCCCTCAGTAGAGTGCTATGCTATTATAGCTTACAGCAACCTCAAACTCTTGGGCTCAAGTGATCCTCTTGCCTCAGCCTTCCTACAGGCTTCTGCCACAATGCCAGGCTACTTTTTAGAGATGGAGTCTCACTCTTGGTCAGGCTGGTCTCCAACTCTTGAGCTCCAACAATCCACCCACCTCAGCCTGCCAAAATGCTAGGATTATAGCATGAGCCACCATGCCCACCTGCTTAAAAGCAATGTGAACAAAATTTCTCTCATACTCATCTTACTTTTGCCACAATGTTGGAATTTAACATCTCTAAATACAAGAATGAATCTTGTTCAGTTTTAAAGACAATTGCCTGCAGAACTCAGGATCTTAGATGATCCCTGGGGGACTCTCAGTTATGCTGCAGCAGATGGCTGGCCAGGCCCTGCTGGAAGGCAAATTCATGTGCTTCTCTTGCAACACTCACTGCATGTGAAAATCTCTTACAGAACCTTAAGAGACACCAGGTCCTAAAAATAAATAAATAAATAAAAAACAAAGAAAGAAAGAAACACCAGGTCCTGGGCTCACCCCCAATCAAATTAACATGAATCTCTGAGGGTATGACCCTGAGAGTATAAATATTTAAAAATATCTATATTTTAAAAGCTACTGTACTAAGCAGACTTCTAAGATAACCTCTAATCATCCCTGAATCCTGGTACTCATGCCTTTGTATAACTCCTTCCCTTTAAGTTCTATAAGCTAGAACTATTGACTTGCTTTTAACAAACAGACTATAACCAAAGTGATAGGCTGTCACTTACACGATTAGGTTATGAAAGTCTATGGCTTCCATCTTGCTGGTTTTTCATCCCCTGCTTGGCTTGCATGCTTTGATGAAGCAGCCTGATAGATTGGAAAGACTCACCTGGCGAAGAACTGAGTGTGCCCTTTGGATGACAGCCATCAAAGAGTTGAGGTCCTCAGTCCAATAACCTATGGGGAACTAAATCTTGCCAACATTGGAAGATGTTGCCTAAGCTCACTTGGAAGATCTTTCCCACTCAAACCTTCAGATGAGACCAAAGCCCCAGAAAATACATTGATTGCAGCCTTGTGAAAAATGGTGAAGCAAAGGACCCAGCTAAACCATACCTGGATTGCTGGCACAGATGTTGTGAAATAATAAATGGATGTCACTTTAAGCCTCTGAGTTTTAGGATAATTTGTTATTTAGGATAATTTGAGACAGCTCTTTGGGTGTTTCTAATATGCAGCCAGAGTTGAAAATTGCTGATATAAATTACAAGATATAATATTTTTAAAACCCCTTGTAAATTCTGCTCTAGGTTTACATAGACAGAATTCAGTCATATTGATACTGCTTCTAAAAATAACTATTTAATACTAAAATACATTAGACATATAAAAAGATATAATGAATGGGCCCACTTGCTCATCACCAAGCTTGAAAATAAAAAAAAAAATGTACACTCAAATCCTCTACTTTTCCCCAATTGTATTACCTACATAACCCTCACATGTAATCACTATCCTGAACTTTCCATTTCAACTTATATTTTAAAATTTATTGACTTAAAGTTAAATATAGTAGTTTCCAATTTTCTAAAATCACTGATTCACCTAAAATTATATTGCCCTTTGCATTGCAGTGTAATTTTTTTCTTTCTCACTTATACTAAAGGAGTGGCTCTTTTAGTTATTTTATTCAAGAAACTACTTTGGCTTTGGTGATTCTCTCTGATATGTCTTTTTAAAACAGGTTTGGGGAGCATCATTTGCATGCAGTAAAATTCACTCTTTTTAGATATACAGTTCAATGAGTTTTGACAAATGTATAGTCAGGTAACCACCTCCATAAATGAGATTTTAAATATTCCCATCACCACACATACACACACACACACACACACACACAAATTGCCTTGTACCCTCTTTGGAAGCAATCTCCTCTCCCAACCCTTAGTCCTGGGCAACTGGTGATCTGATTTCTGATCCTCTTCCAGAAAATCATATAAATGGAATTATGCAGTATGTATTTTTTATATCTAACCTCTTTCACTTAGCCCAATGCCTTTGAGATTATCCACATTGTTTTAAGTGTCAATAGTTTGTTCCCTTTCTGCTATGTGTCCTACACAGTGTAGGAATAGAGACCTGTGTGTTTCTGTTTTCTCCACTCATACTGGGTCATTGTGTCTCTGCACCAGGTACTGATGGGCATGCCCTATGGAAGTATTCCTAGGAAGACAGTGCCTCGGGCTGAGGAGGAAAAAGCCATGGACTTCTCTGTCCTTTGGGATTTTGAGGTACTATGCCAACATGCCAACGCACTCTCATTTTGTGATTGTTAAGCCTAAAGATTGCATGGATTTGTGAAATCATGCTTTTAATTATTAAAAAACTAATGCTTTAATAAAATAGGGTCTTAGCATCAGGCTAACTGAATTCACAAACCATGTCTCTCAACAGTTCTCCCAGGTCTCCTTCATGGGCTCCTCCTTCCAGTCACACCCATAAGGCCTCCGCTTCCCTCTCTGCCAGCTCTCTGTATGGCAATATCACAGTATGGTTTTCTCTCCCTATTCCTACATGAAGACCTTGGATGTATCTCTACTGCAGGCTTTCCCCTAGATTCACATAACATTTTTGAATAATGCCCTTATGTTACCAGGACTACTGTCAAGAATCTCCCCTCCCTGCCTTGTCTTGGCTCATAAAATCTCCATTCCCTCTGCTATCAGGAAGATCTTTCCAAAATGCAAATCTCAGCCTGAGCAAAAGTGAGACTCTGTCTCCAAAAAATAAAAAAATTAGCCAGAGGTTGTAGAGGTTCCTGTAATCACAAATACTCATAAGGTTGAGGCACGAAGATCACTCAAGCCCAGGAGTTCAAGGTTGCAATAAGCAATGATGATGTCACTGCATTCTAGCCTGTGAGACAGAGCAAGACCCTATCTCAAAAAATAAAATACAAGGCTTGGCGCCTGTGGCTCAACGGGCTAAGGCGCCAACCACGTACACCTGAGCTCGCGGGTTCGAATCCAGCCCAGGCCTGCCAAACAACAATGACAGCTGCAACCAAAAAAAAAAAAAAAAATGGCCAGGCATTGTGGCGGGCACCTGTAGTCCCAGCTGCTTGGGAGGCAGAGGCAAGAGACTCGCTTGAGCCCAGGAATTGGAGGTTGCTGTGAGCTGGGATGCCACGGCACCCGATCCAGGGTGACAGCTTGAGGCTCTGTCTCAAAAAAAAATAAAATAAAAAATAAAATGCAAATCAGACCCTTTCACTCCATCACTTTGAATATTCATTGATTCCCATTCCCAAATGAAATAAAACCCAGTGTTCTCGGTTGGGCTCCCAAAAAAACTGTCAATGCCCTGGCCATTCCCTACCTCTCTATTCCCATGTCCCTCTACTACCTCACACTTTCTTGCCCCAATAGCACAAACTTCGGAGAAGTCCCTGCACGCATCCTACACCTTCACTGTCCGCTGCCTTTTCTCATGATCCTCTGCCTGGAACACCTTTCCTCTTTGGTGAGTCTCCAAACCCCAGTGCCTCAGGCTGCCGGGGGTACAGAGGCCAGGAGTCATTTCTATGGGGCCTCCCATCACAGCTCATAGCTACTATCATCCTGCACTCTCAAAGTCAGATTGGAGACCCCTCATATAAGAAAATGTGTCAGAGTATTTTTCCAAGATATTTGGAACAAGGGTGCTCAACAATGCTATTACTAAGGATTTCCTTTATTTCTTTTCTCTTTTTTTTGAGACAAAGTCTCACTCTGTCACCCTGGGTAGAGTGCCATGGTGTCATAGTTCACAGCAACCTCAAACTCCTGGGCTTAAGCACTCCTCTTGCCTCAGCCTTCCAAGTAGCTAGGACTATAGGCATGTACCACTGCACTCAGCTAGTTATTTTCTGTTTTTTAGTAGAGACGTGCTCTTGTTCTTGCTCTAGTCTTGAACTCCTGAGAGCAAGCAATCCACCTGCCTCCGCCTCCCCGAGTGCTAGGATTACAGGTGTAAGCCACTGTGCCTGACTCAGATTTCCTTTCTGCTTTGTTTTATCCAAAGATCCTTGTTGAAACACCCTATCTTTCAAAGCCAAAATGAATTTATTCAACAATAACCACTTGCTATCATTTACAAAGATATGTAAAAAGTGTTAAAAATCTAAATTACTATTATACCTAAATAATTGCACCTAAAAAGTGTGCTAATTACACCTAAAAAACAAAAATAAAACAAAACAATATTTTTAGTTGGAGTTAGACCATGAGCCTTATTGTGTGCAATATTCTTTAGAAGTTTTTTTTTTTTTTTGAGTCAGAGTCTCAAGCTGTCACTCTGGGTAGAGTGCCATGGGTTTTGAAGTATTAAGAAAGCTCACAGATTCCCATCTGCTTTTGGAGTGTTAAATATGACCTTAGAGGTGGGGAAATCATTTTGAGCTGTAAGTGCGTGCAGCTCACACACAGCCTCTTGCCCCTACTTTTATCCCGAATGGTAACACTGTTCCCTCCCTCCTGTAGCTCCATGCACTCGATGTAATGGGGGAACTAAGAGACCGAAGGAGGGAAACAGGGAGAGACATAGGGCGACCCTGGAGCCCCAGGAGGCCGTGAAGAGAAAAGCATAAACATCCAAAGCTCTTCCTAATTCCCCTCCGACTCCAGTTAAAACTCCAAGAAAGAAACCCCTGGTAGAAAAGTGTGTGATGACCACCTGCCATCCCACAGGGCTACATCAAGTATTCTGCTCTCTTCTACGGCTACTACAACAACCAGAGGACCATCGGGTGGCTGCGGTACCGGCTGCCCATGGCTTACTTTATGGTGGGCGTCAGCGTGTTTGGCTACAGCCTTGTGATTGTCATTAGATCGTAAGTATGACTGTCTCCCATTTACAGGCATTGACTTTTCTTCACAAAAAGCAGCTCACTCCTCTGGCCCCTCTCCGCCTACGTACCTTTTGGGGGGCATTTAGGAAGAGAGCAAGAAAACAAATACACAAAGCAAATTCAGATTGTAATATGTGACATAAAAGACATATAAACCAGATGATGTGAGACATTCTAGGAAATGGGACAGAAACTCCTTTTGATGAGGCTGTGAACTGCCAGCCATGCTGAGAGTCTGGGGAGCAGCATTTTAGAGAAAGAAAATGACATGCAAAGGTTCCAAAGCAGCAAATATCCTAATATGTTCCCCCAAACTGTCAAAAGGCCAGTGAGGCTTGAGGGGTAGCATGTTACCTGGAAAGGTAAGGCTGGAGGTTTGTAAGGCCTGTTTGCACTTTTCTCCTGCGCTCAGCTTCCCCAGAAAAACCCCTCTGCTCCTCCATAGCTTGTGCGTGATAACTGACCTGGCACTCATAAAGACATACACAATACACTTGTATTGGCTGTGTGCATTTATCACTTATCACATATAACCATGGCAGCCTCTCCGGCCACCCCCCTCTGCTTGTCTCTACAATCAGAAGTGGCCTTTTAATATGTCTATGCCTCTCAATTCATATTCTCTGAAAAACAAATTAGTCCAACCCATGAATTGCCTTCCTCAGAGTCAACTATAGCTGGGGGAGGTGGGGTGGGAGGCACAGTCTCCTTCATAAACCTGACCACCCGGGCCTGCTCACCTTTCCGCAGAGACATTAGAGGTCACTTCTTCCAGAAGACTGTAGGTAGCTCTGTCTCCAGGAGAATAGACTATTCTTGAAGCCTGGTTAGAAATCCTGAAATGTAGCTGGCGTTGTGGCGGGTGCCTGTAGTCTCAGCTACTCGGGAGGCTGAGGCAAGAGAATTGCCTAAGCCCAGGAGTTAGTTAGAGGTTGCCGTGAGCTGTGATGCCACAGCACTCTACCGAGGATGATAAAGTGAGATTCTGTCTCAAAAAAAAAAAAAAAGAAAGAAAGAAAGGAAAGGAAATGAAAATAAAAAAGAAATCCTGAAAGGGCAATGGGCTTGGCTTTCTGTAATATCATCTCGGGGGACAACCTACTACTATTCACAAGACCCCTCTCAGCACTCAATAGTGACTACTAGGTGTTATTCAGCTGCCTAGGTCTATAAGCAAAAGGGAAAAACAAGGAGATGGGCTGGGTTTTGGTCATCAGCCCTTATGTTGCTGCTTCCTCCCTGTTACTATCCCAGATAAACGTAGGGATATGGAAAATTTCCACAATGAACAAAAAAAGCTAACCAAGCCTTGTGGTACAGCAAATCCAACAGGTCAACACAAGACAGAGTTAGACAGGCATACAAAGCACCTCTCACCCCCAGCTGTACCTAGTAGACGACTATTTGGAATTCCCACAGGGCCAGACTCTCAAAGTATAATTTGAGGACAGGTGTGACAGAATAAGAAGGTCCAGGGTACTCTCATTCAAGCTCATTTTTGAGAAGGATGTGATCATTACCTGACTGTAGTACAGCTGCCTCGGGGCTTCAAGGGTTTTATATCAGAAGGGCAGATATGTTCTATCTAAAAATAAATAAATAGGCTCGGCGCCTGTGGCTCAACAGGCTAAGGCACCAGCCCCGTACACCTGAACTGGCGGGTTCGAATCCAGCCCGGACCCGCCAAAACAACAATGATGGCTGCAACCAAAAAATGGCCAGGCATTGTGGTGGGCGCCTGTAGTCCCAGCTACTTGGGAGGCAGAGGCAGGAGACTCACTTGAGCCCAGGAATTGGAGGTTACTGTGAGCTGTGATGCCACAGCACTCTATCCAGGGTGACAGCTTGAGGCTCTGTCTCTCAAAAATAAAATAAATAAAAATAAATAAATAACTTAGAAAACGCTATTCCTCTTTGAGAAGAGTCCCTGTGTGGCATTCTCAAAGTGCATTTACAGGTGAGTCAAGCCTCAGGCAGTCAGGTGTGAGGGTAGAAAACACAGCTGAGTGTCCTGTATCCTCCAGGTTCTCTGTTGCCCAGATGACACTGTGTGTGCTTTCAGGCACTCTGAGTTTGGGGGAAGGTACCCCGGCTATCTTCAAAGCTGTCTTGGCTCAAGTCCCTGCTGGCTCATTCCTTCAGTAGGTGTCAGCTATCGGTTCATCAGCTACTTGTGGCCAGGACTGACTCAGGCCAAGATTCCCTTGGGGTGACACAGCAGAAATGGGGCAGGCATCACAGCAGTGGTGTGTCCCCTACAGAATGGCCAACAATACCCAAGGGAGCACAAGCGAGGGGGAGAGTGATAACTTCACGTTCAGCTTCAAGATGTTCACCAGCTGGGACTACCTGATTGGGAATTCAGAGACGGCCGACAACAAATATGCTGCCATCACCACCAGCTTCAAGGTAGTCCCCTAAGAGCCGTTCCCGCTTCTGGGAGAACTTGAGGTCTCTCCAGTCATTGGGAAACTTCTCCCGGCTGCAGCACAAGAAATAAAATCCCCAAACAATTTGTGGCAAGAGCTTTCTCAGAAATGCAAGACCAGCTCTCAAGCCCTCCAGGAAGAATGCTCATGCCTGGGGCTCACCATCTGTCTCTTAATATGGCAGAGAATCCTGGGTGCAGAGGTCTGTTCCTGTCTGCTTCCTCAGGGAACAGCTTTCTGCTGGCGGAAGTGGAAGAACCCCTTTGGGGTGACAGGACTCCCTTTGGGGGGAGCCTTTCTCAACCTTTTCTTCATACTAAACTCACCCAAGGAGTAGTAAATCTCCTAGACCCCACCTACAAAGTTGTTGATATAATTAGTCTGGAGTGGGGTCCTAAAATTGTTTTTGTTTGGTTTGGTTTTTGTTTCATTTTATTTGAGACACTGTCTTGCTCTATCACCTAGAATAACCTTGAATTCACTGTAACCTTGAATTCCTAGACTCAAGAGATCCTCCCGTCTCATATCCTGAGAATCTGGGACTACAGGCATAAGCCATTATGCTCAGCTAATTATCTTATTTTATTTTTTTTTTTTTTAGAGATGGAGTCTCCCTATGTAGCCCAGGCTGGCCTTGAACTCCTGAACTCAAGCAGTCTTCCTGCATCAGCCTCCCAAAATGTTGGGATTATAGGCACAAGTCACTGCACCCAGCCCTAACATTGTTTTTTTAATTAAAAATCTTCCCAAGTGATTAGAACACCCAGAAAGAGTAAGAACCTTGGTTTGAGGGTATAAGAATAAAGAAATCAACCCCATGTTTCTTACATTCCACAACAATTACAACTAATTATCTTGTTCATTTGTTCATAAAACAGATTTTATGACTACAGCTCTATAGAACTTAGGACTGCAGAACTATAGTCCATATAAAATAACCATCCAGATGTAAACGAATGAAGGTGGAAGCTGTGACACCAAAACACAGCACCTCATATTTTTCCCCCATGACTGTAAAAACCATTTCACATTCTTGATGGTTCATTATTCTTCCTGTCTGATTAGTCGGACTTTCTTTCCTCCAGGACTCGGCAAACATCAGATCTTCATGGCAAATGTGCTTGACTGTCTTTTCTTTGTCCCTCTCCTCTCCCAGCCCTTCCTCCTGCTCACTGACCAATGCTTACAGAAGGCAGGGCTCGGGATCACCAGCTCACTGCATGGGTTTCATGAGCCCCAGAGTCCTGTGGGCTTGGCAGTGGGTGGAACAGAGGGCTATCTGGGGGGCTTACGGCCACCTGCACCTAAGGGCAGGGTAGGGGAGTGGGGACTTTGACTCTTCCTATGCGCTTACCAGAAAGGTAATTTTCACAAAGAAAATTGCTGCCTGTGAAGCACTCTGAATCTGAGAAGGAGAAAGACTTCTCCTTTGTGTCTATCAAAAACAGACATAACAAATACCCTTAAATAACAGGACAGACATGAGAACTATGAGTTAAGACTTTGGTGTGTGGGAGACCTCACTTTTCAATCTGGCTTTTCATCCACACCACTTATGACCACCACTTTATAACTTAGTTACTGATGTAGGGCACAAAGTTAACCATCAAAAATCAGTTGTATTTTTATCTACTAGCAGAAAATAATTAGAAAATACTTTTAAAATTCTATTTAAAATAGTATGAAAAAAACAAAATTCTTAGGAATAAATTTAACCTAAGACCACTACACTGAAAAGTATAAAATATTGTTGAAAGAAATTAAGAAACCGGGCGGCACCTGTGGCTCAGTGAGTAGGGTGCCTGCTCCATATACCGAGGGTGGTGGGTTTGAACTTGGCCCCATCCAAACTGTAACAACAACAAAAATAGCCAGGTGCTGTGATGGGCACCTGTAGTCCCAGCTACTCAGGAGGCTGAGGCAAGAGAATCGCCTAAGCCCAAGAGCTGGAGGTTGCTGTGAGCTGTGACACCATAGCACTTTACCGAGGGCAACAGAGACTCTGTCTCTTAAAAAAAAAAAAACAAATTAAGAAACTCTAAATAAATGGAGAGATATCCCATGGTTATGGATTAGAACGGGGATTGGCAAACTATGGCCCAAGGGCCAAATCCAGCCTGCTGCCTTCTTCTTTAAATAAAATTTCATGAACCAAGTCATGCCTATTTATTTACATATTGTCTGTGGTTACTTTCATGCTACAATGCCATAGTTGTGAGATTATATGGCCTGCAAAGCCAAAAATATTTACTATCTGGCTTTTCATAGAACAAGTTTGCCAACTCCTAGATTAGAAGACTCAATGTTGTTGATGATTCAATTCTATTTGACCAATAGATTTAAAACAATCCCAATCAGACAGTTACTGAAATCTCCATTGGCTTTGGTATCTGTAATGTGGCTGATAATAGCAACTACTTTACAGGTTTGTTGTTGAGGTTAAGAAGAATAACGCACAGAAAGTGTTTAGTACACATCTGGCATGTGGTGAGTGTTCAATAAATCTGTTTTTCTGGTTCGGCGCCTGTGGCTCAAGCAGCTAAGGCACCAGCCACATACACCTGAGCTGGTGGGTTCGAATCCAGCCCCGGCCTGCCAAACAACAATGATGGCTGCAACTAAAAAATGGCTGGGCGTTGTGGTGGGCGCCTGTAGTCCCAGCTACTTGGGAGGCGGAGGCAGGAGACTCGCTTGAGTCCAGGCATCGGAGGTTTCTGTGAGCTATGATGCCATAGCACTCTACCCAGAGCAACAGCTTGAGGCTCTGTCTCAAAAAAAAAAAAAACTATGTTTTTCTTATCTTATATACCAAAATAGCAATAATAACAAAATGTATCTTCTTAAAGAAAACATTCTCCATGGGGCACGGAGCATTACATCAATCCCTCTGTGTTATTTCATTTATGGTAAGACAGAAAGTAGCATTCCCAGAGGCCAAACAGCCCCGGTCCTACTGGTTTCTATTCTAACATTATTCACATCTCATTTTCACACATTAAGGAATCAATAGTGGATGAACAAGAGAGTAACAAAGAAGAAAATGTCCATCTGACAAGATTTCTTCGTGTCCTGGCCAACTTTCTCATCATCTGCTGTTTGTGTGGGAGTGGGTACCTCATTTATTTTGTGGTGAAGCGATCCCAGGAATTCTCTAAAAAGCAGAATGTCAGCTGGTATGAGAGGAATGAGGTAAGAAAGACATCTCTGAAGAGGTGAAATCTGAGGGCAAATACTAGGATACCTGGTCCCTATGCTATTTGACTGGGTTGTTCAAAGACTGGGTTAGAAAACTTCTTTTAAAATGTGAAATTAAGACCGGGTGAGGTAGCTCATACCTGTAATCCCAGCACTTGGGAGGCTGAGGTAGGTAGATTACAGCAATCTCAAACAGGGTGCAGGGGTGGTGGCCAAGCAGGTAGCACACACACTAATGACATACGTAACATAGGCTTTCCTGATTTCTCAGGTAGAGATTGTGATGTCCCTGCTTGGGATGTTTTGTCCCCCTCTGTTTGAAACCATCGCAGCCCTGGAGAATTACCACCCACGCATTGGACTGAAGTGGCAGCTGGGGCGCATCTTTGCGCTTTTCCTGGGAAATCTCTACACGTTCCTCCTGGCCCTGATGGATGACGTCCACCTCAAGGTAAAAACCACAGACTCTCCCTAAGAGCCACAGTATCACCCCCCCACTTTTTTCTGAGACAGAGTCTCACTCTGCTGCCCAGGCTAGAGCACTGTGGCATCATCATAGCTCACAGCAACCTCAAACTCCTGGAGTGCTAGGATTACAGATGTGAGCCACTGGGCCCAGCCTTCTTTTTTAATACAATAATTTCATTACTCATAATTCATATTAATTAAATTTTGGAAATTCAGA
Source organism: Arctocebus calabarensis (assembly GCA_963573935.1). Taxonomy (NCBI): domain Eukaryota; kingdom Metazoa; phylum Chordata; class Mammalia; order Primates; family Lorisidae; genus Arctocebus; species Arctocebus calabarensis. Next base: position 20,015 of record CAUYON010090520.1, read on the forward strand.
GAAACAAAATGAAAAAAGATAATCCCAGAATCCATGATTCAAAGACAACTATTGTTAACATTTTTCTGCAGTTCTTTACCAACTTTTTCTTAGATGGTCTTTTTTTACATCATATACATGTCATTTGACAGCCTTCATATTTTATCTGCAGCCTTTTTATAATTACTTGCCATAAATGATTGACAGCCAAGTCATCGTCCACTAGGTGATAGGTCATGGTTGACTTCAGTGTTCATCACTGCTCCACAGACAGTCATGAAGCACCCACTGTGTCAGGCTTTCGGGGACAGCAGAGAGCAAGCGCAGTTCTGTCCCAAGCATGTTCACATTTGGAGACAGACACTTGCTACAGCACACTGTGGGATATATGTCAGCATGGCAGGGCATAGTGAGAGCTCCAGATCCCACCCGACGGAAATCTTAGCAGACATGAAAAACAGCAGAGGGAACGGTGGGCACCCACAGGGAACTGCAAGCCAGCTGAACAAAGGAATGGAGGGAGGGAGGGTTGATGGCCCTCCTCTTCCCTCCCGCTGTCTCCTCATTCCTGAGCTGCAGGCATGGAAGTGCCAGGATCTGGCCTTTACCTACCCTCCTCCCTCATCTCTTGCTTCCCTTTCACCCTAGGAGGCTGCCCCATGCTCCTGAGCCTCACGTTGCCTCTGCAGGGCCAAATTTCCTCTTGCCTCTCTCTTTGCCCTTCTCCCCATGTTCAACTAGTTGACCAATCCTCCCTGAGATTTGACCAAGGGAGTCTTCTGTGGCCCTATCATTGTCCAATGGGGGTGTTCCTTCATCCCCGGAGAAAATTTCCCACAGTTCATATCACTCTGTTCTGTAATCAACTGTTCATCACTGCCATTTACTAGACTATGATCTTTCTGTGGGAAGCCCCATCTCTCTTGGGCACCCCTGTATCACCCACTGCCGTAGATGCCCCAAATAAACGCTCAATAAATTACTCTCAGAACAAGAATTCATGAGTGAATAGATAGACCGATGGATGGATAGATGGATGCTAACTTAAAGAAGAAGATAGACTTCTTTAAGTCCAAGAGAAAGACTCAAGGACTTCAAACCAATTCCCCCTGCTCCCCCTCCTCCAACCTCCTGTATAGATTGAAAGCCTGGGGAGGGAATTTCTGAAAAGATTCTGTCCAGGGTAGGGCAGAGGCTAAATGGTAGGATTGTGGCATATGTCAGCTTTCATTGTTTCTCCTGTAGAAAGAGTTGGGCCATCCCTGACCCAACCCTGCATCGCCACCTTCTGTTCTAGCTTTCTAAAGAAGAAAAGATAAAGAACATCACTCACTGGACTCTGTTCAACTATTACAACTCCTCGGGTTGGAATGAAAGTGTCCCCCGGCCACCTCTGCATCCTGCAGATGTGCCCCGAGGTTCTTGCTGGGAGACAGCCGTGGGCATTGTGAGTAGTTGTGTTCTCTGTTCTCGGTTCTTTCTTATGCCTTCCTTATGTTTCCATTCGAGGAGTAACCCTGAAAGGTTATAAGCTGTTCATCCAGCAAATATATCTTAATTATCTCAGAGGGTACAAAATGAATAAAGCAGATCCTATGTCCCCTAGAAACTCCAGATCTCTTTGGTGTCTTAAAGGGGATGGTGTCTGGTAGATAGTTTCAATTTTTCCAAAAAGTTTAGTAAATTATATATACTTTGCAGCAGCAGAGAAAGCTTTATTCTTTTGCTTTTGGTCCTTCTGTTATATACTTCTGTGCAAACCCTGTTTTTTAATATATAATATTATTTATATATATTTAATATATACATATATATACACACACAAATATACATATATACATATATCAAGAAAAAATCCAATTAGCAGGAGGTAAAGAAAGCCAGCCACTGTCCCCAGTGCCTGATGGTCACATGCAGTCTTAGTGGGGACAGATGGCACATCAGAGCAGGTGGGAGAAGCAAGGGGTGAACAATGATCATGATGTGGGCACAGCCAAAGTGCAAAGCAATTTGCACACATAATCATGAAGTTTCCCAATAACCCTGAAAGACCAATATCATTATCAGCTTTAAGAAGTTCAGAGGTTATTCTAAAGCCACACAATTAGTAATTTGTAGGGCTAAATGAAGCATTTTCCAGAGCCTGGGGTCCTTTCTCCACACCACTCCTCTACTGCAGGAATCAGAGGGTCACAGAGACACAGTAAGGCGGGCGGGGGAAAGTTTGCAAGACTGCAGGAAGGTCGGGAGCAGTGAGCAAGGCTGTTGGCCACCCCCTTTGTCTGTGTTCCTCCTTGCAGGAATTCATGAGGCTGACGGTGTCTGACATGCTGGTGACCTACATCACCATCCTGCTGGGGGACTTCCTACGAGCTTGTTTTGTGCGCTTTATGAACTACTGCTGGTGCTGGGACCTGGAGGCTGGGTTTGTAGGTCACGGTTTCATGGACGCTGCAAAAGCCATTGCGACCATCCTTTTTGATCCTCAGAGTCAGATGAATTCTTGTGCATTTTATTTCTTTAGATATGTAAAGGCAGTCTCTGCCCCACGCAGTAGTAAAGCGTTTAATCTGTATTTCCCTTCAGGGCCCTATTTGCCTTAATTACATTGCTTTTCCCCAATGCCATTAACAATTCGAACTTCTGGGCAGCACTTGTGGCTCAAAGGAGTAGGGCATCGACCCCATATGCCGGAGGTGGCAGCTTCAAACCCAGCCCCGGCCAAAAACTACAAAAAAGAATTAAAAAATTCGAACTTCTAATCTGGGAAATGGAGGCATTTGGCCTTGGGAAAACGTGGACCATTTCCATGCTCAGCAAGTAGTTGGTGGAGAAATGCAGCTGCCCAATATCAACTCTCATTAGGGAGTTTGAAATCCTGGCGCAGATGTCAATGTTTCAGAAAGCCCTGGAATACCCCAAGAAGACTATAAGCAATCATTGGTCCTGTCTTCTGAATTATTCTTTGAGAAACTTCTCTCGAATCATATACTTTATACTCGTCTTTCCCCACCCACCTGGGAAATTGCTCCTTCTCAACATGTGTCAGAGACTTTCACATTAACTGGCCTTCTGGTAAGAAGCTCCACGTCATCGCAGTTCCCTACGTAGCCCTCCCCTGGTCTGCAGCAGGGTGCCAGGCCCAGGAAGGGGCCCAGGACAGGTTTCTGTCACATTTTTTTTCTTTTTTGTCTGCAGTTTTCTTTTTTTTAAAATTTTAGCCACTTTGGCCTCACTGAACTCCAGTATTTGCCTTATTTTATTTTATTTATTTATTATTATTTTTTTTTTTTGGCCGAGGCTGGGTTTGAACCCGCCACCTCTGGCATGTGGGGCTGGTGCCCTACTCCTTTGAGCCACAGGCACCACCCTTGTCTGCAGTTTTAAACAAGTCTACTTATCTCCTCCTCAGCAACAAGGAAAACTTCATCATCTTATCTGAGAACAAGGATGAAAGAACTTTGTTCTCAAAAAGGACTTCTTGGATAAGACACAATATTGCTAAAATGTCATTGTCCTCAAATTAATTTAGAAGTTCAACAAGATCCCAAAATAATTCTAAAGTTCATTCAAAAAAATAAGCATGTGGGAATATCCAGGAAAATTCTTTAAGAAAAAAAAGAATTATATTTATATTAAAACACATGAATCAGGTGCAGTGGCTTCTACCTATAATCCTAGCACACTGGGAGGCCAAAGAAGGATGATAACTTGAGGTCAGAGTTTCAATATCAGCCTAAGAAAAAGCGGGACGCCCATCTCTACCAAAAAGTCAAAGAATTCACTGAGCATGGTGGTACACACCTGTATTCTCAGCTACATGGGAGGGTGAGGCAGGAGGATCATTCAAGCCGAGGATTTGGAGGTTATTGTGAGCTATGATGACACTAATGCACCCTGAGCAAAGT
>CAUYON010090522.1:0-50229 GCA_963573935.1 Arctocebus calabarensis
TCCATCCATTCTCCTCCCTCCCCCCGTTTCCTCCCCTCCCCCTTTCTTCTCCCTCCCTTCCCCTCCCCCTTTCCCTCTTTCTTCTTTCCTTTCTTTTCTATTGTCTGTAAACCCAAGCAGTCATGACCCAGGCAGGGGGACAAAGCCAGAGCCTGCCCTGGGGGCCCCTCACCTGCTGTTACCACCTCTGCACAGCATTTCAAATGTGACTCCAGTGCCACTGAGGACTGTGCTGGATCGGTGAATGGCATTCTGCAGCAATATTTCTGCTCTGCTCCCGGAAAGATGAGAGCCCTGCCTGCAACAGCATCTGCAGAGACACACTCGGAGGACGCAGCAGCTCTGAGGGGCTGGGAGCCAAACTGTCCCTGTCCTCGACCTGGGCTCTGGCCTGCCTTCCCCGCCACACTCTTGAGAGGCTTGACCTCCCCATAACCCTGGTGAGCAGGCGAGATGAATGGCAGGTCACAGTCTCAGCAGAAGCGCTGGACGCAAAGGATGGTGATGGCCCTCGTTCCCCAGGAACACAGGGTCACACGTCCCTGTGAATGGGATCCTAGGAAGGGGATGGAGACCCTGACAGGGGGATAGGGCCCAGAGGGGGTGTCGCCGCCCAGAGTGGCCTCTCCAGAAGCTCGTCCCACTCTCAGCTCTTTCTAAAGGGAGGCAGGGGTTTGTTCAACGCAGCTCTTCAGGGTACCTCTCCTTAAAGGTTCATCGGTCATTTGCATTCTTATTAAATTGTTTTGATAAAATATTCAGCCACAACCCCGTCCATTTGACTCTTAACTTGATAAGACGTAATTTGCAATTGATTATTGCTCAAACATTCCTGGCACCACATTACGATCGGCCCATACATCTCGCCTTCTTTCTGCCAATTTGGAATGGAGGAAAAAAAAAAAAATGGTTTCTTTGACCTTTGACCTGTCTGAGGTGGAACTGTTAGGTCATTAGGGCCATTAAGAATCAAACCCCCCTGCCCAGAGCCGGCAGAGACAGAAACGGATGTGTGTGGTTTGAATTGAGCTTTTCCCCCTTTCTCTCTCAGTAAGATACAGGTATTTGTCAGAGTCGGAAAATGTCTTGGATAAATGAGCTTCGTATATATATGTTTTTAATGTGATTTGCCTGTATTTATTCGGGTGATCACAATTTATGCCAAGTGAAAAGGTTAAGAGTCCTGGAAACTGAATTATTCCATTTATTTGCAGACATGATACAGTGCAGGACAGGAGAAGGGCGCGTCCTCCGCCCCCCTGCCCCTGACCTCACCCCTGACCTGCAGGTGAGCACTGCAGCCCTGGGGGGCAGAGGAATCACCTTCAGGGGCTGACCAGGGCCCCAGGCGAGTCCCAGGAGCAGGTAGGGGTGTCCATTTGTAATTACTGACTTGCAGAAACTTCTGTGTACCCTTTCCTTCCTTTCCCAGGGAGCATCCTTCAGGCCAGTGCCCCCGTGAATTTCCTTTGAAGGGCTGGCCGATAAGACAACCTCTCATTCCTTTTTTTTTGGTGAGACAGAGTCTCACTCTGTCACCCTGGTTAAGTGCTGTGGTGTCATCATAGCTCACACAGCAACCTCAAACTCCTGGGCTCAAATGATTCCCCTGCCTCGGCCTCCTGAGTAACTGGGACGACAGGCATCCAACTCCCCATGCCTGACTAGTTTTCCTATTGTTGGTAGAGATGGGGTCTGGCTCTTACTCAGGCTGGTCTCAAACTCCTGAGCTCAAGCAATCCGCTTGCCTGGCATGAGACACCGCACCTGTCCTAAAACAGTCATTCCTTAATTGTGCTCACATTTGCAAGCTTATCTTCCCACTTGTGAATTCCTCATATCTACCTCATAGCCTTGGGTGACACCCAGGCAGGGATTGGCCCTCATTTCACAAAGTGGCTTCCCTGTTTGCTGGAAGCGAGGCCTCAGAGCTACCTGGATAGGCTCTGAGGCCCTGGCACAGAGGGCTCCAGGGGGCGCCCTCCCCCTCAGGCCGCTGGGGGAGGCTGGGCTGACTGGGGAGGACCCCCAGGTCCCATCACAACATGTGTGTGGGTGTCTCAGGGCCAGGCCAAGCCTCCAGCTTCCTCTGCACCTGCCTCTTCCCACCGTGCCCTTCTGGCCAGCCTCCCCATGGCATTCAGATTACCCTGGAGTCACCGGATATTGGCAACCGGTTACTGACATTTTCACATCAACTTCATCAGTGACTCTTAGACAACCACAGCAGAGTGTCTTTCGATGAGGTGAAGAAGCCTTCTCATCACCTGCGTTCATGTTCTAGTAGAAGTGGAAAGCTGAGGGGCTTGGTTGGCCCAGAGGAAGGAGGCTGCTGCCTCTGGTGGAGGCTCTGGGGAAGGACTTCTAGGGCTGGGAAAGGGCTTCTGGGGTGACTGCAGAAAATCCAGCCTTGGGAGGAAGAATGGGAACCTGCAGCTCCAGGGGAAGATGGTCTCACGGGTTGCAGGGGCCAAGACGGAATATGGAGGGGAGCTGAGGATGTAGACAGAGCTGAGCAGCTCTTACTGTCCTGGCCGTATCACCCCCAGGCCTGGCTCCAAGGCACCAGCAGAGGATCTACATGTGCACAGAAGAATTGTGTCCTGTGCCTCTGTCTGGGAGCCCCATGCCCAGGGCAGGCCAAAGTGCAGAGAATTTAAGCAGCCTGGGAGGGAACGCTGGGGTCACTGGATAATATAAGCACCCCGTCCTCCTCCCTCAGAGCCAGGCCTGCTCTTCCAGCCTCTGAGACTGGGCCCAGTCGTCGGCAGTGAGTTAGTGAGCAGATTTACTGGATTTCTTCTCTTTCTCCTTTCCTTTTTTGTTTTAGAAAGAATCTTTACTCTACCGCCCTGGGTGGAGTGTCCTGGTGTCACAGCTCACAGCAACCTCCAACTCCTAAGCTTAATTGATTCTCCTGCCTCAGCCTCCCAACTAGCTGTGACTAAAGGTGCCCACCAAAACACCCAGGCTAGTTTCCCTACTTTTAGTAGAGACGGGATCTCACTCTTCCTCAGGCTGGTCTGGAAGTCCTGAGCTCCATCCCCTGGGACTCCCAGAGTGGGGTTACGGGTACGAGCCACCGGGTCGGTCCAGCAGGTTTTTCTCTTTCTTAACTGATATCCCAAGTTCCTCAAAGGTCCTTCCTGGGACCCCTTCCCAGATCAACTAATTGCCCCCATATCCTTCTGTAGGATTTATTTCTGGAGAAATTGAACTAAGGAGTCTTGAGCATCACATGCAAGGTGTTAGGAGATGGGGCGGTGTTGACTGGATTGCTGAGGACTTCTCGGCCTTGGGAAGGATGGGAACAGCTCCTCCCCGGGGGACAGGAGCCTGCCCCACCTTCCCGCCTTCCCGCCCACCTGGCGACCTCCTCCCGTCTGCTCCCCGCAGCCCACTGTGCTGTGGGTGGTGGGCAATCTGATTTATCCGCACTGTCTGAGCTGAGGAAGGAAGTTGAGCACTTCTCACTGGGAGGGACTTTCAGCTCATTTCACAGATAAAATCAATCAGATGTAAATCGCGTGCACTGTGGCCAGGGGAGGGCAATCCAACAGCAGGGGCCAAACCAGAGACCCCTCCCTCCTTCCCTGTCTGGCCCTGCCTTCACCCACCCAAGAGCAGCAGGGCTCTCAGGCCCTTGGGCTGTGGGCAGCTCTGTTACCTTCCGCCCAGGGACGCTGGTCTTCGCTGCAGGACAACTGGCACTGGCTCAGGAAGACGCCTAGTGCAGGGGGAAGGGCCGGGAAGTGCTACGCTCACCACCAAGACACCAGAATGATTTTCCTTTGTTTTCTGAAGGCTTTAGCTGGGCGTGAGGAGAGGGTGAGGGCACATTGATGCCCATCAGAAAGGGACACCGTCCTTTTGTTTTTCTCAGTGATGAAATCAGAAAGAGAAGGTGGATGGCGGGTGGCAGTGCCTAGCAGTTCTGTCAAAGCGTCTGCAGCCTTAGGCAGTTGAATGGCAGGGATTTCTCTGTGTTTCCCAGCTGTCCCCATCGTGAAAAGAGCTGGAACATCAACCCCTTTCTAGGACAGCCTTACACACCCCAGGGATGGCGCAAACGGGGATGTGCGCAGGTATCTGCATCGCCCCACCTGAACTCCCAGTGTTTGCCACCCCTGGAGTTCCCACGTGTGCAATGTGCCTTTCCTGCGCTGTAGTTCTGCAGCCCTGTCCAGAAGCTCAGAAGGAGTCCCGGGGGCAAGTGCCCCGTTTCCTTTTCCAAACCCCTTGCAGGTAGGCGGGAGACCGCTGCTTTTATGAATGGCCGGTCTTTGCATAAGCTTCTTTACAGACCCGGGTGGGCTAGGTTGGAAGGGCAGGTATCCAAGAAAACAACCGTGCTCTGTAAATTGCATTGTGAGGGACCAAGGTCAGTGCCCTGGACGGAGGGAGCTGCAGCTCCAAGACAGAGTATCTGCTCTTTCCTGGTTAACTCTGGGGAACTCTTTTCCCCTTTAGTTCCTGCTTCTGTAGGACCAGCCAGAGTAATGGTCACATGACCCAAGCCACACCAATCAGAACATACAGGTCTTTGTCCAGAGCAGTCCAAAGAGAGAAGTCATCTCTTTTCTAATTGGTGGGGGACTGAGTGTGATGCCTGGAGCTTCTGGCAGCCATTTTGGCACCATGAGGCCAAGATCTGCCTGAGAACAGAGCCAGTGCAGATAGAAATGGAGGGAGTGATAGGGAAAGACAGGCTTAAATCATCTTGTTTGAGATCAAGGGTCCTGCAGAGCCTGAGACAAGATCTAGCCCTGGACTCAAGTGAGCTTACAAATCCTTTTTTTTGTTTGTTTAAATGAGGTTGGTTCTAAGTATTATTGTCATTTATAACTGATTTATGGACAAACACCCAGGGCTCAAAGATAACCCTTCATATTCCCATCCATCTGCTTCAGTGAAATGGATTCCATTCCATTCAATTCAGCAAACATTTATTTAGCTTCTTTCAAGCCCTGTTCTAGATGCGGAGGGGAAAAAGTCAGATTTTTATCATTAAGGAGCTTATTTTCAAGAGTAGGTAACAGACGCAGCAGGAGTTACCTCCCATCTAAGGAAATACATAGTCCAAGTGAGCTGTTAAGGGAGCGTATACAAACACACACACGAACTAATGCATGTTAAGAGAGCATATACAAACACACACGAACTAATGCCTGTTAATGAGGAGTTGGGAGCAGGGTGTGTGGGGACATCGAGGGGGAGAGATTAACTCTGGCTGAAGAAGCTTCAGAAGGCTCAGGGAGGGGGCAGTTTTTGATCTTGGGTTTGAAGAATGAGCAGGACTTTGAGAGGCTGAGAGTGAATGAATGAATACCTAATATGACCTGTGTTTATGTCGCCTGTCGTGTTCACTTGAACACAGTGCAAAGTGCTGGTGAAAAAGACTGAAGTGGATTAAGATCACCCCACTCTGGGATTCCAGTCTAGCAGAGAAGAGGGCATGAGAAGGGGGTTCCAGTGAGGGGCCTCGGGGAGGCACCCAGAAGGGGAATGAAGAGGGGTCAGACATGCAGGGAAGAAGGAGTCCTTCTTAGAATCGAGAAGAGTTGTGGAAAATATTCAGAAGTGGAGAAGGGAGGGGAACCTTGAGGCAGGAGCTCAGCCTGTGGGGTGGGTAGTGGTGAGCTGGCACGTCTCAGAGGCTTGGATGTTGGGTGCTGAGGGTCTGTGCGGATGGAAGCCGCTGGCGGCTGTGACCATGCACGTGGTGTCAGAGTGGGAGGCACTCAGGGGAAGGGGAGCCAGACTCTAGGGTGCAGGTGAAAGACACTCAAGGCAAAAGTGGGTGCTGTGTGCCAGGGAGGGACGAGGCATTGCTGGCTGTCCCTGGACCCAGGGGGCCGTCATGCCACTGCAGACTTACCCTTGACCCAGAGCAGCCTGGCTTTCTCTGCACAGCGAGTGCAGAATGTGTGTTCTGGTTCCTGAATCCTTGTTTCAGCATGAGAGGAAAAGGATTTCCCAACTCCCCTTACAGTTGGAAATCATTCAGGAGAAGCACTGCCTGGTCTCCTGGAGGCCTCATGCCTCCTTGCTGGACAAGGAGCGGTCAGGACGGAGCCTTGGTGATTAGCTCAGGGTGGGTCACTACCCTTGCCCAGGACACTGACGTAAGCCTCCCCGATCTCCCCGAATGTCAGATATTCCAGGCTTGGTGACTGCAGAGATTCTTTTATTTGAGGGACAGAGTTTCACTATGTTGCCCTCAGTAGAGTGGATGTGGTGTGGGGTGGGGAGCAAACCGTGGCGGTGGGAACGCAGGTGAGAGAAGGGCCGCTGGAGCCCTGGCCTTTCTTCCACATGTGGTCAGGCCAGCAAAGGCCAGTGGCGAAATCAGGCATCTGTGTCTCAAGTCCCCCCACCCAGCAGCTTGTCACAGCTGGAAGGTGCCACAGCTGTGATCATTTACTGCTGGTTTTTTAAGTGTTGTAGGAAGTGGTCCACCCTAGTTAGTCTGTCCAATGCTTTATAACAGTGTTTTCAGCCTTTTTAATTAAATTAATTAATTAATTTTTTTGAGACAGTCTCACTATGTTGCCCTTGGTAGAATGCCGTGGTGTCACAGCTCATAGAAACCTCAAACTCTTGGCCTTTAGCGATTCTCTTGCCTCGGCCTCCCAAGTAGCTGGGAATACAGGCACCTGCCACAACACCTGGCAATTTGTTTTTGTTGTTGTTGCAGTTGTCATTGTTTTAGCTGGTCCGGGCCGGGTTTGAACCCGCCAGCCTCAGCGCACGTGGCTGGTGCCGTAACCACTGTACTTATTATATGGACGCCGAGTCTTTCAGCCTTTTTTAATCTCACAGCACACTTGAACCTATAGTTAAACTTTGATGGCACACTTAAATTATATTGATAAAAAAAAGAGTAAAAAACAGAATATACTTATCATGGTTTGAACTTCCTTCAAAAATAATTTAATGAATGATCTTTAAAAATGTTCATGGCACACCTAAGATCCTCTCACAACACACCAGTTGAAAAATCACTGCTTTATGATATAACCTGGACATTTCATATCCAATTAACAAAGGATGTGAGGGAAAAGTCGGAGTTAACAGGCCACCTCTTCATTCTGGGAGAGGCCGGCCTCCATGGAGAAAGAGTACCATTTTTAAAAGTAGGAGCCTCTCCCCCACTGCCCCGAGGAAATGTTTACCCACCAGGGTCCCAGGGCTAAAATCTTTAAAACCCACAGTCTGGAGTTATCCCGTCCGTGGGAGCAATTAGGAGAGCCCCCCCAACCCCCCAGCGCTGGCTCCGAAGCCCGGCTGCCAGACACGTCAGATTAATACATCACTAGGTATGAAAGCACACTTAGAATTTGACTGAGGTACTTCCAGCCTGAGAAAGGGAACGATTTATCAATGCAAACTTAATAACATCTATTTGAATCTAACTAAAAATCAATATTTCATTACCAAATTGTTAGTGAGAATGAAGAAAAATTGCGGAAGTCGGGCAGTTTGGTGCTAGGGAAGCGTCAGGAGTTCAATGTGGAGACGGAATGATTCATGAGGCCGCACCGAAGGAAGGGTGAAGGAGGACAAGAGGAGGAAACTTGGAGGGGCCCCCTTGCTCATGACCTTGGCCGTGATGGGGGGGATACTAAAAAAAGGGATGGAGCCTTCCATCAATCACAGGGACCCAGCCCAGGGAGAGGAGAGGGGCCGGCTGGGTGGAGGTGGAGGTGAGAGCAGGGTGGGGAGCAATTTAACTCTGTGGACTCAGATGGACATCAGGGTCCTGCCTCCTAGTGTAGGAAGAATAAACAGAGAATGGACACAATCTAAGGAGGGTGAGGAGCGGTGCTTTGTGGGGAGTTTATGCAAAATAGAGAATGGACAGACTGAGAGGTCGTCATCCGCTGGGTACAGCGGGACTCAGGACCCGCACACTGTCCACTGCCCTCGGAAAACTGGGAATGACAGCTCGTGTCTTATCTGACACCAACATAAACCGGCCGCCCCGAAGGTCTGCACCAGGTGAGGGCTCGGTGAAGGTTTCCAGTCTCAACACACAGACCTGAAAATTCTCTGTAGGGCGGGGACTAGCGGAGAGTCAGTCTGAATACAATCCTTGAATTTGTTCCCAAATCTCAGGAGGGAAATTAAAGGTCAGGGTTTGTCTTGGCTTCTGTTGTTAACCCCGGGCAGGTCTGCACACGGTCTCACTGTGCTGGACATGTGTTTGCTAATAAGACATTTGAAGAATATGCATTTATCCTTTAGATAAAGACGAATTGTGTAAGATGCGATTCCTACATGGAGCGGCCCATAAATTAGAGTTGGGCCTCCGCTTGGGTTACTCACGGAGGAGTTGTGCACAGGGACCCCGCAGTTCCTTGGCGCAGGTCACGACACCCACTGCATTTTGGAAGTCACGGGAAAGGAAATGTCATTGGCCGATTGGACTTGAGTCTTAGACCCTAATTTCAGTATATTTCCCTTTAAAGCAGCAGTTCTCAACCTGTGGGTTGTGACCCCTTTGTAGCAATGAAAATACATCCCACATATCAGATATTTACATTACATTTCATATCAGTAGCAAAATTACAGTTATGAAGTAGCAATGAAAATAATTTTATGGTTGGGGGGTCACCACAACATGAGAACCTGTATTAAAGGGTCATGGCATTAGGAAGGTTGAGAATCACTGCTTTAAAAGGAGAGGGTTATTGTTTTGAGTGCTTCGAAGTAAGATGTTGGTATTTTAATGAGAATTGCATTAAATCTGTGCATTGCTTTGGGTAGTGTAGACATTTCAAAAATGTTGATTCTTCACAGCCAAGAGCACGGCATATTCTTCACAAACATTTGAAAATAATGCTCATCTTCCCTAATCATCAGAGAAATGCAAATCAAATCCACCCTGAGATACCACCTAACCCCAGTGAGAACAGCCCACATTGCAAGGTCCCAAAGCTGCAGATGCTGGTGGCTGTGGAGAGAAGGGAACACTTTTACACTGCTGGTGGGATTGCAAATTAATACAGCCTCTATGGAAAGAAGTGTGGAGAATCCTCGAAGAACTCAAAATGGACTTTCTCTTTGATCCCACAATCCCATTACTAGGTGTCCACCCAGAAGAAAAAGAAGTCATTATATTATAAGGACATTTGCTCTAGATTATTTATTGCAGATCAGTTTGTAATCATCGAGATGGGAAATCAAGCGCCCATCAGCCCGTGAATGGATCGATTAAAAGTGATGCATATAAACCATGGAATATTATTCAGCCATAAAAAGATGGAGAGTTTGTATCTTTTGTATTAACCTGGATAGAATGGACTAACTTTCTCTTTAATAGGGTGGCACCTGTGGCTCAAAGGAATAGGGTGCCAGCCCCATATGTTGGAGTTGGCAGATTTAAACCCAGGCCCGGCCAAAAACCGCAAAAAAACCCCCAACTCCCCCCCCCAAAAAACCAACCTTCTCTTTAATAAAGTATCACAAGAATGGAAAAAAAAAGTTTCCAATGTACTCCATACTAATATGAACCCAGTAGATGGCTAAGCACTCATAGAAGAGAAAAACTATTTAATGCAGGTTGGGGGAGGGGCGAAGAGGGAGGTGAGGGGTGGGGGAGGGCGGCAAGGGGAAGGGAGGGGAGGTGGGTAGGCTCCCGCCTAATGGGCAGAGCGTAAGGGTGCACAGCACACCAACTACGACAGGGACCTCACCTAACAAATGCAGAGATTGTAACCTATAATGCCCTCAAAGTAATCTGAAATAAAAATTTAAAAAATGAAAGCAAGGAGTAGTTTCTTGCTCCTAATAGAAAATGATGTATTTTGACTGAATGTACTTGTTTTTTAGTTAAAAACTTTTTCAAGGACAAAACTGGTCTGCGTGGGAATCTACGTATTTAAAAATGTGAATAGGGTGTAAAGAAAGCGAGTATTGCCCTGGAAATATGACAGAAGGGCAGGAATTTCTTCTACAGCAGCTCTTTGTGGGAATAAGGTGCTCTGGGCCACCCCACACCAACTCCTCAGACTTACAGGAGCAAAACCCTCCTAGCCAGGCACACGGCGTCACCCATATTGGGGAACCCGGATTCTATGGCAAGCGCTCTACCGAGCTCTTTCATGAATTTCCTCATTTAGAGCCTGTGAGGTAGGTACCAGTCCTGTCATCCCCACTGTACAGAAGGGAACTAGGGCTCAGGGACGTCAGTGACCTTCCCCAGCTCAGATGGGAAGTGGCAGAGTATGACCAGACCTCTGTTCACTCTCTGAGAACGTTACCTGCTCGACCCATTTGCAAAGCTGCCGTGAGGTTCAGGTTCAGGTTCAGGCCATGGGGTTCGGGCTGTCCAAATATCCTTGTTGCATCTGGGCCTCTTGGTTAGGAGGCATCATTGTCCTTGACGATGACTCTGCGGTGTGAGCCAAGGGGGACCATGCACCTGAATCGCTGGACCAATGACCCTGCTATGTGAGCCGTTGTCCTGAGTTGACATGACCCTGCTGTGTGAGTCAAGAGGGACCGTGTGCCTGAATCGCTGTTGAGGGTCCTAGCTGGGGTAGCTCACGATTCTCATGGGAGCTGAGCCACTGATTGCTATAGAAAGCCTTCAGGCCCCTGCTCATATACTCGCCTCAGAGACACACTTGGGTGATAAGAAAAGGAACTCCAACAGGGTTGAATCACTGAGCCTCTACCAGGCCACCCTGACAATGGGGTGCTTGTCACCTGAGTTGATGGTGTTTGCCCAAGGACATTCCATAGAAATCAGTGCCCTTCTTCCCGGGAGTCACGTGCTGGGAGGTTTTCCCTTGCAGAGAGTAGGGCTGACATCTCAGGGGGTGGCTGTACAGGTCCCTGTGCATCTGAGTTTGAGAATGCGAATTGGAGGTGACTCCAGAAATCAAACAGTGTCGAATCTCAGAGAATGCCGATGCTGAGAACTGCTTGCCAAGACTTCAGGGTCTTGGCGCATTTTTCAAGATGACGGGAACATGCAATGGGGTCCTCGTGGGGAGCCACCTTTCACCCTGCCCAGGGGCCAGGCTATGGGGACCCCTTGTGGAAAAGTGTCATTTGCCCCTATTGCTAAGGCTCTTCCTCCAACCATAGGTGGTGTCCAGTGATGAAAATCAGCTGCAGGGCTCCCGTTGGCAATAGTTTCCTGACTGGCTATTTGGAAGCATAACTATTTCAAGATAGAACAAAACAGACCACACAGTGAGTGTCTAATCAAACTGTCTCACCTCAGTTATCTCCTGCGTATGGGGGGCCACAGTAAAGGCAGAAAGTTGGATTTTGTTTGTTTGTTGAGACAGAATCTCACTCTGTCACCCTGGGTAGAGTGCTGTGGCATCATCACAGCTCACAGCAACCTCCAAATTCTCTGTCCTCAGCTTCCTGAGTAGCTGCAACTACAGGCACCCACCACAACACCGGCTAGCTTTCCTATTTTTGGTAGAGACAGGGTCTTGCTTTTGCTCAGGCTGGTCTCAAATTCCTGAACTCAAGTGATCCACCTGCCTCAGCCTCCCAGAGTGCTGGATTACAGGCATGAGGCACTGTACCCGACCAAGGCAGGAAGTTTTAACAGAGGGGTGCATGGAAGATCACTCCACACGTGAGCTCAAACTCAGGCTCAGCAGCTGTACCTGTCAGCTCCTGGCTGGGTCTGGTGAGATAAGGAGCTTTGGGAAACTTGACCTTGCCTGGGCTTATCAGCACCTGTTTATCCATCATATTCTCTTGCACCCATCACTCACCAAGGCCCATTTTGAACTAAGTACTTTAGCTGGAATGTGCAGAAATGCCCGGGAGAGTGGGGATGTGCAGGGTCTCACCCAGGAAAGGAACATTTGAGCCTGGAGCTCCCAGAGGAACCACCACAGGCTTCCACGGCCTGTGAGAGCAGGCTGGTTTCTCACGGTGCATTGACACATTAGGAGATGGGGCAGGATATTGAATACCAGAAAGAAATGGGCACAGAAGGCTCACCCCAGTTCTTGGCATAGAGCACGTGGTTGATACACAACAACAATAATAATGGCCTAATTATTTCCATCACCAGTGCCCTCTCCTATGGGCATTCTCCTACAATTACTACTTCAACTCGAGTCCAGGCCGGTTTCAGCTAAGCTTTTCCAGATTCACTGAGGCTGTGCACAGCCGATAAGCCACGTGCAAGGGCCACACTTCATAGTTTGTCACAGTTCCCTCTGCGGCTGTGAAGAAGAACGCAGTGGCTCCATAAACGCAGTGGGTGACACGGTGTCCATGATATATAGTTTTGACAAGATAGGTGTGTATGGTATGTTATTATTCATTTAGGAAGGGGGGTGCCTGTCTGCCTGTCTATCTATCTATCTATCAATCATCTATCCATCCTGTCTGTCTGTCTGTCTATCTATCTATCTATCTATCTATCTATCTATCTATCTATCTATCTATCTATCATCCATCCTATCTATCTATCATCTATCTATCTATCTATCTATCATCTATACATACACACATATGATATTAAAGAAGTGATAGTGAAATCTTAAGAAAGAAAAAAGATAGAAGGGAGAGATACAGAACCTAGACTTGTCTGAATATGCCTCATGAAAAAAATTGATTTTGGAACCAGATAAATATTTTACATAATCATTAAGCCAAACTAATTCAAAATAAAACAGTCTATTCCAAAAAAAAAAGGGGGGGTAATGAAACAGGTGAAACTAAATGTGTATTGAATTGGTCATATAACCTACAGCAATAATTTGACTTTAGGTAAATTTAAAATAGATCCCTTAGTGGGTTATACCTATGGGCAAAAAACCCCCATCAGATGTCGTCTTTGGCATCATCCCTGTATTATTAGTAATGACACTGGTATTGCTCCCTTGAAACCACCACATGTGTGTTGCAAGAAGAAGATGAGCGCTAATAATGCCATTACCCTCAAAACAGATGCAAATACAAAACCAAGATTAAAGCTGAAATTCGAATTAAAAATGTAAGGATTTGTGATGTATTTTCTCTTGGGAAAGGGGAATTATTTACAGGACTAAAAAGTCTGGGCAGCCTTTTCCAAGTCTCTAAATACCATTTCCCACCAAAATGAATCAGGGTCCTTTAGAGAAATGACTGGTCCCAGATTCAGGGAAAAATTTGTAGAAGATCTTGTCATTAGAAAGCAAAAAAGCAAAGAAGCTCTCAAAAGCATCATGTCAAATATAAAAAATTAAGAGCCCACTCGGGGCTTCTGCTGGCCAGAGAGGTGGCAAATTCAGATGGTTGGAGGGTGTCAATATGAGCCAGAGCTGCGATGGATCCTACACAACAAACCTGTTAAAATTCACCTGCAATGCTCGAAAAATCAAGCAAACGTATTATCAGTCACCTTTGGAGGCCACGTTTTCCACTAACTACTGCAAAACGCAGCAAATAAAAGAAAGAATTTAAATTGTCTTTCCTGTATCTCGGGGTAACCAAATAGTGGAGAAGAGAAATTTACCCTGTATAGAAGTATTGCAGCTAATAAGGGAAGAAAGAATGGTAAAATTTGCAGTGCACGGGGGAAATGGAGTCAGGCCATGATTATTGGTGGGAAAGAGAGAACTGGCGAACATCACGTGCTTCCAAGCCTGAACCCTTTCCAGCCTCTAGACCAGGGATTTTCAACAGCTGTGCCCTGAGACGATCTTAGAGGTGCTTTGAAAACGTTACAATTGTTTTTGAAAGAAGTTCAAAGCACAGTTAAGTATACTCTTTTTTTTTCCACTCTTTTTAATTTTTTGGCCAACATAAACTGTGGAAGTTTAACAAGTGTGCCGTGAGATAAAAAAGTTTGCAAACACTGTTCTAGGTGTAAGGGGACAGATTCTGCGGGGGACAGAGAGACAAGCTGAAAGGACACAGTGGAGATGCAATCACCAAAATCCAAAATGAAGCAAAGTCTCTAGGACAAACGGCATAATTTCTCCAATAAATGTATAAAGAGCACTAGAAGAGGGAGGAGAGAGATGAATCGTTGAGGAAACCAACTGTAAACAAACAAACATGTAAATAAAATTTCCCCTGTCTATTAAAGTGTTTCTAAATTGATTCGATATTTGTGGATATTAAGAAGTTATTCTGGTTGTATGGGGTGAGAATGTTGCTTTGTGAAAATACAAATTGAAATACTTACGGATGACAAAGTGTGATAGCTGGGATTTATACACGTGACAATGTCACGGTCTTGGTGGGGGACAACAGGTGCTGGATGGAGCTGGGAGCTTTGGGATCAGGGATCCTGGATCTATTTTGTGTGTGTTGAAATTTTCCTCAATAAATATTCACTATCTGAAAGTTGTGTGATGTGTGATGTCAGTCTTGTTTCTCACCCATCTATTGGACATTTATATCTTGTCCAGAACTGTGCCAAGTTCTGGAATGTTTGCTGCGACACGGTCCTGCCCTCTGGGGATGTCAGGGTTAGACTCGCAGGAGCTGAAGAGGTAAGCCTGGGGTCCAGAGAAGATGGGGAGTGCTGGGGGCCTGCGGGAGGGCACTGCTGCTCTGCTGGACACTTTCCAGAGTGGGCTGATGTCTGCACTGTCCACTCTGCCCTGGAGCTCACTGCCCCTTGGGGGCTCAGTGGGATAAAAGAATCAGAATTCTCAAATTGGAGACAGAAACAGCCACTAGTGTGACAAGCCACCTTGCTGAAGGTGCTCCCGGACAGGTAAAAATACATGTTGTAGATTCAATTCTACGCTTTAGTTTGAAGACCATATGCTTCCTAGAACATGTGACGACTCTGAGTAAAAGTCCTTTACTCCCTTTCAGGGCTATAGAGCAGGTGGTTCCAGGGACTGAGACAAAGCCTGCTGTTGTGATGCCACTGCTTCTTGGGTGCTCGTGATGATAATTGTAGCTCAGGGAAGTGTGCCTTGACATAGAACAATGAAGAAACACCCTGCCAGTTACCAGGAGAGGGCCCTGCTGCTGGCCAGGGGACACCATAACGTAAGGAAGGCAGGTTAGTGCCTGGAGCTGTGTTGCTGCAGCTTGCACAGCTTTGCTAAGGGTGAGCCGCAAGTCCACGCTCAGGCTTGCTCCCCTCCCCCCCGGCCTCCCACCCAGAAGAAGCCCACGCCCTACCCGGACAAGAAGACAGACACACGCCTGGTGAGGTGGCAGGTGGCCAGGAGGGAACAGGTGACAGCACTGGGCCAGGCTCTGGGCTGAGCAGAGAAGCTTGGGATTCACAGACGTTTGTTTGGCAATGAGAAGGTGGTGGCTTTTGGCCCCTAACAGCACCCTGCGTACTGTCTGCTGTGTGCTACACCTTCGGCTTCTCCAGGGATGTCATTTGTGGGTCAGGGAGTCTAAGGTGGCCACGTCCTCTGCCTCCTTTTGCTCTGAGATGTAGCTGATCCATAAAAGCTGGTTTATGTTTGCTCCTGGGTTCACAAGGACTTATTTTTTCCCTTTAAACCTTGCCTGCTTCTAGGTGGGCCTTACTTAGTGTGAAGAGAAAAATAAAATGCCCTCAAAACAGGCTCTTCGGCTCTCTGCTCCTCTGAGTGCCCTGCTCCCTGAGGACAGGCACCGGCTCTGTCTCTGCAGAGTCCTTCACCTGGTGCCCGTAAGTGGCAACTGCAATGCAGGTGGGCCGGTCCCACCTGTGGGCACAGTCCCAGCCTGGGGAAGCGGGTCGCTGAGCCGTCTCCCACCAGGCACAGCTTGGGCTGATGCAGCAGCTCAGGGAGGTGGCACCTTGCGAGAGGGTGGGTGCTGGCATGCTGGGCGGGTCCCCAGCTACCCAGGCATGCACCTGCTCCCTTTCCTTGCTGGGACCAGGTCAGCTTAAAGACTGGGCCACAGACCACCGAGCCTGCAGGGGCTGCTCCCTTCTCTTCCAAACCCCCTTCCAGATTCCCATTCCCATAGCCCTCTGTAACCCTGAAGCTGGCCTTGACCGTGGTATCGTGGGGGTGAGGTTTTAACTTATCTAAGATGAAAGTCACCAAGGAAGCCTCAGGGGCTGCAAAACCCAGGAGAATCTGGGCTGTCCGGCCTCTGTCATGGTCCCCTGAGACGAGTGACAGGAAGACAGAAGTGGGGGCCTTCCTTGAACATGAGTGAACAGTCTGATGTTTCAAGCCCCATGTGCCCATGCACAGACTTCTCCACAGACAAAGAGGAGAGTTCTTGGGGATTCTCCCCGATACATTTGTCTGCACGTGGGTCCTAGTGAGTCTCTTGGCTTCTCCTTACTTCTCAGCACCATATCCATTGTCAACGACGTCCACCAGCCATCATTAATGATTTTAATGTCCTCTGAGGACGCACAGCCATTTTCACCAATATGCACAGGGGAATAGAACGCGCCGGAGTGAACCTAATAACACCAAGGTTGTTTAAAACACAGAAAAGTATGTGTGTGTGCCCACAGAGCCGATGGGGTTTCACGTTTGAGAAAGGCCCTGAGATGCGGAGGTTTTATGTGGGATTTCAACACTCTCGTGTCTTAAAAGCTCTGTGAATCTTCTGCGTGGCTGAGGTTCAGAATGCACCCAAAGCCTTCGACTGCAAGCGTCACAGCGTGGCTGTCTTCTTTTGGTTTTTAAATACAGAGATAACGGGGCCTCTGTGATAGCAAACTCCAGAATTATTTGCGAATTTCAGACCATGCTTCCTAAGTACATGTAGTCAAGAAACAATATGAAAAACCCACTAAAATCATGATGAGATTAAAGGATTTTTTTTAAAGCCGAGTTGCGGCCACATTTACATTCCCCGATAATTTCTTAATTTTCCCTCAAATCACCTTTCATCTTCATAAAATGAACTGTAAAAAATCCTTCTGAATTCCATAATGTGCCAAGAAAAACGGGGGAAAAAATTAAGGAGGCCCCTACCTTTTAATCATTCTGTTCATAAAATGCTTTAACTGCATGCCAGAAAAAAAAAAAAAAAAAAGAAAAAGAAATGAAGGCTCTAGTGTCTGAGGTATTTTGTGCCATAAACTCCCATAATAGAAACAGATGGTGAAACTGCCTTGGAAGTGAAGGAAGCAGTGTACACGAGCTCACCCTGACATATGAAGAGATTCAGGCCTGACACGTGAAACGATGCGTCTGGCGGGGAGCCAGCAGTACACGGATTCAGCCGCGAGTGCTCGAGCTGGAGATGGGAGGCCCCCAATTTCAGGATCTGGAGCAGCAGCAGCTCCAGGATTTAGAACTCCGTGGAAGGTTCTTGGGGCCTTTCTGTCCTGCCACGGAGGATGGCACTGTCAGTGTTCCAGGGGACCGTGAGCTCCCGCAGAGAGCCCCTTCTGGCTTTCATAAACAGTTCATAAAAACAATAGTGGAGGATTGCCAGCTCCGCCGCGGCTTCCTTTAACTAAGTTAGGATTTGCTTTTTACCTAGAGCTGCCGCCAGTGGCTGCTGAAAGAAGGGGAAGTCTTCGATACAAAGAGGCATCGGTGGGACTGACGTTATGTGAGAGGGGAGGCGCACCCCACTTGTGCCAGCCCTACCTGTGACCCCGGTTGATTGGACGACACGTGTGTGCAAAGGAACCGCTTCTGGGGGTCCTGTTTCTCCATGTTAAATCTCACGATTTTCCATGTCACACTCCTACTTGCTGGCTTGCTGTGTTAGTAAAGGCGGGCTGCATTCTATCACAAATGGATTCTAGAATGAGACGAGATCCATTCTGGGTGGGAAGGCCTCCTCCGGGCGCTCACGTGGGGCCTGGGCTCCATGCACCTGCGGTTCCATGTCTGATGGAGTCTCATCACTTTCTGCACCGTGTTGGTGTAATGGCCCCACGACTGTCCTCAAAGTGGGGTCCCAGAGCTCCACGGTCCCCTTCCACCCACATTCATGGGCCACAAGAACTTGGGTGCCGTGTGCCTGGCACGTGGAGTGGGAGGTCTGCGAGGTCTCCGAGGTCAGTACAGGGTGGTGCGTGGATGAGGGGCGGTGGCATTTCAGGAGGCTCTCAAAGGTTCTCCCCACTTCGCCTAGAAGTGCAGTATCCTCTGATCTTTCACCCCTCCTGAGAACTGTGGTCCCCGAGACCTGCCAATTCCTGGTGGTACTGCATTTTCTCCACCTTGTCACCAGAATTGTGATCAAAAGTGAGAGCCTCGCCCATCCCTCTGGAGGACTCAGCCCCAGGGACAGACCCAAGGAGCCTTCGCCATGTAGCCTGTCTCACCTCTGATCCCAGGCACCCACGTCCCGCATTCTCTCTTCCTGGCTGCTCTGTTTCCAAGGAAATCACTCCAACAATTAGAGGCCTAGGTGGGGGGCCTCTCCCACGTGTCCTGCACGAATTCTCCTTTCCAGGTCCTCTTCATTCCTCCTCATGCTGTTTGCTTCTCAGACACAGTGCTCGTGCAGGAGCAGAATGATATCTGCACTCAGGCCCATAGGTGGGGCTTACCTCCCGCCACTAGCACTCGGCCAGAGAGGAGGCAGCTGGGCAATTCTAGTCCCTGCAAGACCTGCTCCTAAGTGGCCGGCCAGGCCTTGGGAGAGGACAGCATGGACTGAATGGCTGCGAGGTGTCCCTGAGAGGCTGCCTGTGCTGTGACCGACTTCAGCCACACTGCAGATCTGGGGTGGGCAGCAGGGACACAGGAGCCAACCTTTTGGCTTAGGCCGGCTGGAGGCTGATTTAGGAGCAGATCCAGGTTTCAAGGTGGAGTGCTAATGATCAAACAGTTTAGGGAGCTCTCTAAGAAAAATATACAAAATTATAAGTGCAAAATTGCCAAGGTTCTTCCCAGGTCATGCCTTGGTGGGACAGGGGGTTCCTGAGAGAGTCTAAAACTCGAGCATTGTCAGAAGCTTGCTCTGTGTGGGGAGGTGCCTGCTGTGTGGTGCACACCAGCCAGTTCATGCTGGCTGTAGCAGGACGAGCCAAAGGCACCTGGGGCTGAGACCCTTCCAGGGATCCTCTGAGGGAGGAAGAGAGGCCCTTCCAGAAGAGAGGTCCCTCTTGTCCAGCTCTGGGGCGGTGCTCAAAGGCTGTCTGCAAAATGTTTGACCCATTCGGGCCTGACTCTGTGTTCCCACACCTGTGGAAGGGCAGGGGAGGGTAGCGGCTCCTCTGAACAGCTTCTCCTGGTGGACCGTTTCCTACCCTGGTCACCCCTTCACCTGTGAGCCCCTCCAGTGGAACTTGTGGCTTCTGTCAGACCAGGCCTTACCCAGGGTAAGCCTAGCACTGTCCCCAGGAGACATCCCTCCCTCCCACCGCCCACCCCACCCCCTGAACCTGGAGTGGTTTGGGGAGGGAACAGCCGGCACATAGCACAGGTTGAGAAGATGTTGAGTGCGTGGAATGACGAACAGAAGGAAATTCTTAGTAGATTCTTACGTAGTGGAAGCATCAGACACTGTCTCCATGTTTCTCCTGTATTTGGCTTCTCCTCTTGGTGAGTCTTTCATTCCAAAAGATTGCAAGCCCCCTGTGAACAGGCTCGTAATCCATCAGAATGCCTCTGAGTGCCAGGTGGGGCACCTGGGACCATCCCAGCAGGGCCTGCAGCCCAGTGGGCTCTGTCAGCAGCTGTCACCGAGTTGAGCTGCTCTGGCACTGCAGAATGGGTCAGACCCTCCATGTGCAACAGAAAGGTGGGCTGCCCCAAGTGGACAGGCAGCTGCTCTGGTTGTCATTCGAAGGCATGACCGTGGAAGAGCAGAGCGTGCTCCAGGCATCTCTGTGGGCCCCCGGGATGGGTGGCCACCTGTTCCTGTGGTTCTCATCCTGCTGTCCAGACCTAGCTATTCTGAGCTCCAGGAGGCTCAGCCAGACTCATGGGAAACTCTTTTTGTTCTATTCAGAAGCTTTCAAGAGTAGAGCAGGAGGGGCCAAGGAGGCTCAGAATATCGGGGCAATAGGACTCCAAAGGGGCATTTTCTAACTGATTCTCTAGGCCCATAAACAGATGGGTTCCCTGAGGGCCCAGCTCTGCGTCTGGGGGGAAGGAAACACCCAGGACTGGTTGAATTCCAGGGAGAACATTGCCGGCGTTGATTTGCGGTTTGACAGTCAAAAATAATCCAAGCATTGCTTTGCATGTGATTTATACAAGTGTCTTAATTGGCATCTTGATTATATGATTGCGTGAAGTGCTGTTTTCAAGAAGGTGTATCTCTAAATAGAAAAAAGAAGAAATATACAGCTGCGGGGTGTATGTGAAGCTCCCCATAATCTGTGCCATCTCCTGCTTTTATGCGCCAACACCACATTTTCCGGTTTCTGTCCGTGCTGGACCTTTAGTGGGAAACATTCCCCCAATTGCATAAATCTTTTCTGCAGACGTGGGGCTTGGTCTGCACTTTCTCTCTGGATCCGAAGCATTTTTTTCCCCCTGCTGCACAGACTCAGAGTCGTGGTCGCTCCCAGCCTGATTACAGCTAATTATTTTAGAAATACATTTTAAAGGCAAGTTATCTTAACTTTATGGCTAATCCGATGAAGAAGATCTAAGGAAAACCTGAAAATCGTAAAACGTTCCAGAACATTATATTTTATGCAGTCCAGAATGTGACACATGGGGTCTTTAATAATTCACTGCTTGTTAACATTAAACAACTGTTAACATGCTCAAATAATTAGTTATGCTTGCCTGACATGTTTGCATCTTTAATAATTGATGCATTTATCTTAATTACTAACAGTATTATGGTCGTAATATGCATCTTTTTTCTATCTTAAAATTTTAACAAAAACTGACTTTTTGCCAAAAATGATTATGCTCTAAGTTTTAATTACTCATTGTAATTAAATTGCAAGCTGCAGTATTTTACTAAAATATCTTTCACAAAAATATTTAATGGGAAAGAGGTGATTTGTTGTTTATGCAGCCAAGTTAGTAAATATTTCATAAGTTTGATATTACCCTTTCAGCATGGATATAAAATAGCCTTGCTTTCAAGATATGAGTCCATTTAAAAGGCTTCCATAGCTGAGAATATTTCTACCCTTTCTACCCAGAATGTTATCCCATCCCCACCCCACCTTCCACTACCATAGGAGCCTGACACCAGTCTTTGAAGTTGGAGGGGGAGGTTTTGAACTTGGAGAGGGAGGTTTGAACTTGGAGGTTTTGAACTTGGAGAGGGAGGTTTGAACTTGGACAGGGAGGTTTTGAACTTGGAGAGGGAGGTTTGAACTTGGAGAGGGAGGTTTTGAACTTGGAGAGGGAGTTTTGAACTTGGAGAGGGAGGTTTGAACTTGGAGAGGGATGTTTTGAACTTGGAGAGGGAGGTTTGAACTTGGAGAGGGAGGTTTGAACTTGGAGAGGGAGGTTTTGAACTTGGAGAGGGAGGTTTGAACTTGGAGAGGGAGGTTTCTTTAACCAGCCAGGCAAACTGGAAAGTGGACCTCTCTTGAGGGAGGTAATGTTGACTGGAGATCCACGGGAGAGCGAGGTCTGCACTTTCTTCCCTCTCCCCCGTTTGGCTGCACCAGTGAGCCCTAGAGAATGGCGTTGGGGTGACCATTTTATTACAGTTCTCCAGCACAGAGAGGCTTATACTTGTTCCCCTGTCTAGGCTTCGTCAAGGTATCCGTGAACTACTGGCAGGCGACTAGTAGACTGAGAAACACACAGCTGTAGAGAACATTGCCATCGAGAAAGGTCTAGAAGATGATTCACCAACAAGGAAACTGAGGATTATAGGCCTTTGGCCCAAGCTCACACAGAGTGACCAAGATAGGCAAGAAGCTGGCACGCCCACATCTCCGTCTAGCACGTCTTGGGGCTTTCCCATTAACCTCTGGGGGTATCATTCACTAGGCAAAATCCTGTCAGCACAACTGCCGGTGCCACGGTCAGGCCTTGCCAGTTCTTGACTTTCTAAGTCTCTTATTGGGAGCCATCTACTGTGGCTCTATTTTGGCTGTCCCGGGTCTCACATAGGCTGGAAGCACCAAGAAGTATGAGTGGTCGCCATTTGGGAGAAGCCCTAACATGTTTTGCTGGTTTATTAGTCACTGCTGTGAGTCCGTAGAGGTTTCCAAGATGCAAACCAAGCGATTATGGACTCTTTGCAGATGACAAGCAGACCAAGAGTGAATCTCAGCCCCAGCAGATAGGGGCCCGGCCAACAGAGGGCCTGGAATGCATCCCACTGCCTCCTGTGGCCCGAACTTATGACATTGTTTTCTTCATCAATGAAACTGTTTAGCTTTAGGAGGATGAGAAAGAGAGAGAGAGAGGAATTAGGTCACCAGCATGGGGAGAGGTCTCCTTCTTTCCATCTAATTCTAAAGCACTTTAGATCAGTTAGGATATATTTAGTAACGAGTAGAAAACAATCTTGACTTATACTCGCTTAAAAATGAAGCAATTCATTCCTACCCAAAACCAGGTGCTCAGAGCTTTGGGGAGGAGTGGGCTGGAATGCCTCCACCCACAGCACAATATTCTTACCGAGGACACGGATTCTTTCCATCGCCCTAGTCTACCACCCTCAGCATCTGCTGCATCACAAGCCTGGGCAGCCTGTGGGTCACACAGTGGCTGTGGCTATTCCACTATCACTATCAGATGTAATATCCAGGGGGAGAAAGGAGGATCCCCTCTCTGTGCAAGATGAATGAGAAAATCCTTCCCAGCGGGCCTGGGTCACTTTCACCCACAGCTCATTGGCCAGTTCTCAGTCGGATACTTTCTCCTGAACCAGTGATCAGTAAGTGTGATGAGCATAAACACTCTGGAGGTGGCCTGGGCATTGTGGGGTTCAGCATTACATCCAGTGAGCAACCCCGTTTCAATCACCGCTTCCTTGGCAGTTGTTTGCTGAGTGCTCTCTCCATGCCTGGCATACCGCAAGGCATCCCAGGGTGCATAAAATGAGCAGACAGAGACTTCCCTAAGAAAGTTTCAGATAAGAGGGAAATGAGATATGTTCATAGAAAGGGGGGAAAAAAAAAGCTAAATGGAAACCAACTGTGATTGTTTAGAAGAATAGCTACCAAATGCTTGGCTCAGCACAATTCATCAGGAATTTTCTAAACATCTTCTCTGTGCATAGTTAGAGTTTAGGTGTTACTGAGGAGATAAAAGAACATAAAAATGCATTCTTCCTGTTAAGGGGCTTAGTTAAGGAGCCTGGAAATGCGTTTAAGGAACTCTCTCTGTCTTTCCTTACTCCAGACAGAGGTGCAGATGGCTCTTGGCTAGTTAAAGGAGTATTTATGGGGAGTAATTTCAAAGCTTCTGCTGGCCCTTTGCATAGCTAAGAGAGTGGCCATTAAGATGTGTCTGTCAGCTGTGAAAGCTTTTCACTCTAAGTAATAGAGAACCAGATTAACCGTACCTAAAACGCCAAGTACGTTTATTGTTAAGAAGTCTCCAAGTTGGCAGTCAGCTCAGCAATGTAATCAAGTTTTCAGAATTTTTCTGTCTTTCCATTTTTTTCACCTTTGGCTGGATAGATTTTCAATGGTGTATTTTTTCTTTCTTTTTTTTTTGCCTCATGGTGACAAAATGGGCATTGCAGCTCCAGGCATCAAATCCATGTCCCAAGCAGGAAGAAGGAGGAAGGTGCCTGGCTGGCCCACTTGCCTTTCATATCTGTCCTTTCCACATGGAAGCAGAATAGCTTTCCTAGAAGTCTCCTGGAAAACCTTTCTTATGTTTTGCTGGTCTTCTTGTAGTTATAAGAAAAAGCCCCATCACTGAGCTGCATACAAACGTAGCAGAAGGGTCGTGACTCGGAGCACACACGAGGCGTGGGTGACGGAGGGACCTCCCTTCACAGTGCAGGACAGAGGAGGCTGAACTGGTGCTCAGAGCACACAAAGGGAAAGACCCAACATTCACCACCAGGGTAAAGTCCAAACTCCCTAATGGAGCACTAAAATCCCTCCAGGACCTGGCTTCTCCAGCTGCCCCGGCCCCACCACTCACAGGAGACTGACACAGTCCTCAGCTCCACACTGTCCCACCCAAGCTCCTTGTTCTCCTTCCTACTCCTGCCTGTGGCCACATCCCTTCTGCTGCCCCACCCCCAAGAAGACAGTGGCTGGACTTTCCTTCCAGAGAGAAACCTCGGGCTGTGGCCCCCTGGGGCAGCTCCCTCAGCAGTCACAGTGGCCTGGAAGCTTTGCAAGGACTCTGCCTGGGCTTGGCTGCTGGGGGAAGATCTGTCTTCTGGACATCGAGCCAGTATCAGTTTTCCCTGCGGCCCCACTGTGTGGGACAGACGCCCTTCTGCTGGGATGCCGAGAAGGGTGTAGAGGGAGTGGGGACTGTGACTCCTGGGTCTGTCATTTGTTTAACTGTGTGACCTCGGGCCAGTTGTTGAACCCCCGTGTGTACGTTTGCCATCGGTAAAACGCGGACAAGAGCACTTTGTTATGTCAGGATGAGGATTCAGGACTGGATGTAAGTGAAGCGCTTAGAATGGGGTCTGGCAAATCGTCGGAAACCAGTGAGTTTCATCGTCTGAGCCGCCCTGTCCCCTGGGGTCACATCCTGGGTATCGCTCCAGGGAATTCCTTGAGTCTCCATTTGAGCAGGAAGCCCACTATCTCCTTCTTAAGGGGTTCCCATTCTGCAGTTCCACAAGAGCAGCAGGGGCCACACCTGCTCCCACGGGACAGGAACGGCTTGGAAAGCTCCCCAGTTTTCAGCAGCCTCACGTCCACCTGCCTCTGACAAAGGAGATTTGGATAAGCCGCCTTTGGTACGTTCTGCTGCAGGAAGGGACGGGGGAGGGAAGGTGGCCAGCTCCGACCCGGCCTCCACGGGGTCTCCATGTGGGGTCTCCACCTTGCAGCCCCCCGCATTCTAAGACTCACTGGGCTTCTGCTCAACACAGCTGAAGGCCCGTCCCCAACAGCCCCCCACCTCAGACCACCCCTGGCCCAGAGTCGGGTGTCCCCACAGACCGAGCCCCATGTCCTCCCTCACCCCCAATGCCTGGGCCTTCCTCCTTCCTGCCCCAAGGGCACCTTGGCCCTCACGCCTTGACAGGTTTCCCTGACATCAGTCGTCAGGGTGAAGAGAATGACACCTGTCTCTCCCTTTGTAACACGGGAGAAAGGAGCCAGTGGTTTTGAAAAATTATAGTCGATTTCTCTTTCCTTTCCTTTCACCCCATCTTCTCCCACTCCTGCCTTCTGCTCCTGTCTCTTTCTCATCTTTTCCCTTTCTCTAATATCAAACAAACTTACACTTTTATAGTCTAAAAAAAAAAGAAAAAGAAAAATTATTATCATCTGTGAAACCTATAAAAAAGATTTCCCAGGCGACTCCGTAATAGAAACTAGATGTCAGGTTCAAGTCGGCAGGGTGGTGAGGGGACAGACTTCTGTGTCCTCAACCTCCGCCACGGCTGGCTGTGGAGAGCTGCCTGGGAGGCTGCTGGCCAGGCAGCCGGAGAGGCGGGACTAGGAGGAGAGGATGCCGAGAGCACAGGTGGGGTCCCCCCAAGCCTCACACAGGGTGGCTGCCACTGGGTCCCACCCGTCCCACCGCGGGCAGCACCAGTTACAAGTCAGAGTCCTTTGACTCCAGGCAAAGGGCCTGCGGCTTTCATGAGTGGAAGATGCCCGCCCGGCCCTGTGGGCAGGGAGAAGGTACAGCACTGCCTCTGCCTGCAGGCCCACCCGCCGTCCGCCTGCCCTCGGAGGACCCTGCAGAGAGACGGAGGGAGGCAGCCCGGGAGGGTGGAGGGCAGGTGGCAGAGTGAGAACCGAGTCTGAGGCCCTGCAGAGCGCTCTTCCAAGGATGTGTTTTTCTTTCCGACTTTATAGTTAATTTATTTATCTGACCACTCGGGAAGGGAAGAAAAGTACCTTTTTATGAGTCTAGGACAAAATCAAAAACAATAGCACATTTAGGCGCCCTAATTTTTCTGTTCCCAGAGATTTATTTCATTTTATTATATTTGACAGCAGTCAACTAACAACAAATAGGCGGCCAAGCTCCGTTCTCTCAGCACATAATGGTCTGTGCTCTCTGCACAGGGCAGAGATTTCTTTTCTGTTTTCTTCTTCTTCTTCTTCTTTTTTTTTTAAACCGCATGCATCACTTGGAACTTGCTGCATTGATCCCAAAAAAGTAGCAAGAAAACTTTATTCTCTTGGTGCAAAATAGCAAAACACAGTCGGTGGACGGAGGTGGGCCGTGGCCGCCTGTGATGTGTGACCCCTTTGGGTGTGTTTTGGGACAGAGTGGGGTCGTGCCTGGGCTGGCTTGGTGTGAGTACGTGGTGAGGAGTGTGGGCTGTGGGGCCTCATGTGTGGCGTGACTGAGGCATTGTGGGTCTGTGGGTCTGGCGGTGGTCAGATGCCTTGTGCCATTAACCTTTAGAGTCAGACCGTGGGAATGCGTGGCCTTGGGGGTCCAAGCTCCCTGAATCTGTTGAAGTTTACATCAGCATTGAGCAAGGGTTCTGGACTTAGGGGCTAGCCACTGAGACCATGATTTGGACCACTCTAATGGCCCCAGATTATCCGCCTGGAGGTCTTTGGGAGGCTCCCCATGTTAGTTCCTCCTGGCTCCACGGTATCAGGTCCTACTGAGGTTCTAGGTTCTCTTTAAAACTCCCGTGGTTGTCTCGGCAAGTTCCCAGGGTGCCAGCGGCTCCGAAGGGTTTCTGCACCCATGACCAAGCCTCTGGCTGGAGTGAGGACAGGCCCTTTCCTGAGTGCCTGTGGCCGGCTGAGACCAGCCTGTAACTTCCTGCACCTGGACAGCACCAGGAGAAGACACCCAAAGTGGCAAGTGGAAGTGGCTGTCCCCAGAGCGCACAGGCCTTCAGGAGTGTCCCGGAGTCTGGCGCAGCCTGTCAAGGTGCCGCTGTGCTGCAGGGACTGGAGTGTCCCCTGCAATGCGATCAAGTCCTCGTGCCTGACCCCATCTCCTTGGTGTCCTGATTCAGGCGGCAAAGAGGCCCAGAAAGAAAAACCGCCCTTCTCTTGGGCTGAGGCCAGTCTGGTTCGTTTCTGCTTCTTAACCCCCTGTCTCGGGAGGGTTGACTGCAGGTGAGTCCATTTCTCTCCAGAGAAGCTGCCACTCCCTCCTGCTGATGCCTGACTTCAAATTATGACTGCAGGACAGCAATTTCGGCAGAGAGTGGGCGAACCTGCTCGGAAGACCACGCAGTTTGAACTCACCTCCGCAGCAAGGCCTCCTAGCACACGGTGGATAGCCCGGTGTTGGCTGAACTTCTTTATCTCACGGCACCTATAGTTAAACTTCCACGGCTCACTTCAATGATGTTGATCAAAAAAATTAGTAAAAAAAATACATATATTTACTGTGTTTTGAACTTCGTTCACAAATAATTGCATTAATGATCTTTAAAAATATTTGCACACACCTAAGATCCTCTCACAGCACACTGGTTCAAAGTCACGGGGCTGGTCCGTGCCCCTCCTGGCCAGGGGAGGGATGTATCTTTGACCACCTGCTCCCTGCAGCTGGAGTGTGGTCAGCTCCCCCTCCACCTGCAAAGGCGTATCCCTAACGCTCAGCGGTCTCAGCCATTTATGGGTACTCTCCTGTCTAAATCCAAACAGGTGAAAGCCCCCCAAGAACAGCAAAACCATCGATCGATCCTGAATACCATACCACCCGGTTCCCTGCATTCCCCACAATTGTGAGATCTGGTTTCCCGGATGACATGGGGAGAGTGATGCTCAGGTTCACATCCAGGGCCACTGGGGGACATTCAGATTTGGTCCCCTCCAGAGGCATTTCAAATCTCTTCTTTTGGGGGGAGAGAATATTTCTGGAAATGTTGAGAGAGCTGTCATTTCAATGTTGGGTCATCCCACTGAAACTAAAAATAGTCCTGGCACAGTGGCTCCCAATAGTCTTGGAAGCCAAGGCAGATAGATCGCTTGAGTTCAGGAGTTTGAGATCAGCCTGAGCAGGGTTGAGACACCATCTCTACTAAAAAAATAGAAAAACTAGCCAAGAGTTGTTTGGTGGAAGTCCCAAGGAGTCCCAGCTACTTGGGAAACTGAGGCAGGAGGATCCCTCGAACCCAAGAGTTTAAGAGTACTGTGAGCTATGACACCACAGCACTCTACCCAGAGCACAGAGCGAGATTATCTTAAACAAACAAAAAGAGCATTGAAACACATTTTACAAGTCTCATTCTAGGAATCACGTGCATCAGAATTAATTTCATCAGGAATCCAATTTTCAAATGAGCAGCTGCAGTGCGCCCGGCACGGTGCCTGGCCTTTGGGGCTACAGTGGTGAACCAGGCAGGGTCCCAGGCCACAGGGCGTTCCCAGTGCCCAGAGAACACCTGCGTGTCCTCACGGAGCCCCGTGGTGAGCCGCCTGTGACAAAGGCCAGAACAGGGATCAAGGGAGTGATGAGAAAAGTAGAGGAGTACCCGGCTGGGAGGCGGCTGGGTCATCACTCAGACAGACTGCTCTTTAGGAAGAGAGGTGGGAGGCAAGTTGCCCGAACATCTGGGAAATTAAAGAATCAACAAGCATTTCTGAGGCTGAGGCAAGGGAATCACTCGAACCCAAGAGTTGGAGGTTGCTGTGAGCTATGACATCACAACACTCTACCCAGCGTGACATAGCGAGACTCTGTCTCAAAAAAAGAAAATAAGAACCAAATATCTCCAAGTCCATTTGGGAATGAAAAGACTCTGAGGCGCTGATTGCCCCCTTTCTCCTTTGAGGGAGCACATGCATGGGGCTAGAACTCGGGGGCCCCAGCTTCCTCCGCCCTCTGCGTCTACCCCCAGCAGTGGTCACAGAGCAGCCATACACCTGCATCCCACACAGACCCTCCAACAGCAGGGGGCTCCTGAACCTCCTGTACTCAGGCTGGGGATTGTCCCATGCTCTGGGGGAGGGGGAAGCACAGGCCATCTCTGGAGACCTGCCAGTCTCTGCCTAACAGGGTCTCAAAAGCTTCTGAAGGATGATCCTGCCTGTTCAGGAGGGGGACAGAGTGGCATCCAGGTCGGGCAGAAGAATTGGGCCTGGGCCACTGCTGGGCCGGCACTGGGGACCACACGGGCCTGTCTACTTGTGGCCTCACCAGTGCACGGGAGCCCAGGGACATGATTAAGGCAAAATGAAGTCCTGTATTCCATTAGCTTAGGGTCGGAACCCGAGTGAACGGTCCCTCAGCCTCCCAGGGCTCTGTTCTTTCATGCCACCTGGGACGGTGCAGCCAGGGTTGAACTGAATGTCTGGCCCGGGTGACCACTGCCACCGCCCCTGGGACTTCATCTGAAGGAGAAAGAATGGTGGGCAGGGGAGTCAGACCGCAGACCAGCTGTGCAGCAGGGCAGGGCACGGCCCAGGGGCCCCGGGTTTCTGCAGAGAAGCCAAACAGCTGAAGAGACGAGATGTTTATTTCCAAGTTCTCTGTCCCACACAGCCCAGCACAATGGTGCAGGTGAGTGCTGGGAAATCACTGCTGTGCCGCCCTGTGTGCTTTTTACTTATTTATTTATTTAATTTCAGATTAATACGAGGGTACAAATGATTAGGTTATGTTGAGTTTGTTAGGTAAAGTTCAAGCTGCTGTTGAACCCCTCACCCAGGAGATGTGCTATATACCCTCACATTGTGCCCGTTAGATGAGAACCCACCTATGCCCCTCACCTGTCTCCCCTTCCTCAAGCCCCCACTTGAATTTAATTTTGTTTTCCTCTCATGTGGGGGTGCACTGGTATGAGTACACTGGATTCTTGCGTCTCCATTCTTGTGATACTTTACGAAGAAGAATGTGTTTCAACTCCATCCAGGTTAATGCAAAAGATGCAGAGTCTCCATCTTTATAGCTGAATAGTATCTGCACACTATGAATCTTACAAAGGGCTGATAGCTAGAATCCACAGAGAATTCAAACTAATCAACAAGGAAAGAGCAAAGAATCTCATTTATAAGTGGGCAAGAGACAAGAACGGAACCTTCTCAGAAGAAGACAGACGAAGGGTCAACAAACCCATGAAAAAATGCTCATTGTTGGAGAAATGTAAATCAGCTCATTGGGGAAATGCAAATCAGAACCACCCTGAGATATCACCTAACCCCAGTGAGAAAGGTCCCAAAGCTGCAGATGCTGGTGGAATGTGGAGAGAGAGGAACACTTTTACACTGCTGATGGGATTGCAAACGAATACAGCCTCTATGGAAAGAAATATGGCGAATACTCAAAGAGCAAGAAAGTGAGCTTAATATTTGATCCTGCAATCCCTTCACTAGGTGGACATTTGTCGAGAATGTTCATGGCAGCTCAATGCACAGTTGCTAAGCAGTTGATTCAACTCGCGCCCATTAACTCATGAATGGATCGTTAACGGTGGCATATGTATATTATGAAATGTCCTGAGTTTCTCTGGGTCCCCGCTGGGCCAGGGACAGACCTGGGATGGGACTTGGTGGGAGAACTTAGTGAGGTGGGATTACGCAGTGATCTTTACCAAGTCACCTGTGATCACGGGGATGTTCATGGGTGTCACCTACCAGGGTCAGTGACTCCACCTTGGTCCAAGCCTCCCTTCCTTCCTCCCTGAGAATCAGACCCTGCAGGGGAAAGCCCAGCAGGCAAGGAACAGCCAGAGTCCCCCATGTTGTATCTTTGGGACTCGTCACTGTCCCCTTGAAGCTTGGCTATAGGAACGTAGATGACCTGGGGCTTCTAGCCCAGATCAAGGAGAGGCCTCTGAGCCCCAAAGTCAGAGCTCTCCTAGAGGAAAATTGTCTTTTCAATGGGGATCTGGAAGGCTGTGCCCTGGGGGTGCCCAGAGGGGCAGGCTCTCAGAAACACTCTGGGTCTGGCTTTCACGAAGGCTGAGGCACTAAAGATGTAACTTTAACGGTCTCCACTAATTCACGGTCTACCTTTATGCACTTACAACGAGAACCTTCCTTCTCACGATACCTCCATTTATTCAGAATTAGCATGTAAAATCCTAAATTTGGCATTCCGCATCCAGGTTCTGACAGAGCCATTACTTTTTATGCTGAGAGAGTTGAGGTAATTTTAAATTATTGAGGCCTGGCACCTGGGTGAAACCAGCATCTTCAAAAAGAAAGACTGGCACCTGCGGGCTCGACCAGTGCAGAGACCCCAGGGGACGCAAACCCACGTCTTCTCTGCCGTGCACAATGGACCCAGAGACAGGTCTGCGTTGCTGTTTGGTCTGCCACAGTGGATTTTGGTTGGGCAGAAACCGGAAGGCTCAGGAGCCAGAAGTCTGACTCACAGGTACATTCTGCCTGCCTGGCCCGGCTAGGCGTAGAAGGTCTGGGGCTGCCGGCTCCTGTCTCTGCCAGCCACGGAGTCCCAAGGAGTCATCAGGGCCAGAGACAAATGAGAATTTCCCTTAGAGGGGGGAAAGGAGCCCGGTCCTGCTATTTCTGTTCTCAGTGGGCACCCTTTTCTCTGTCACCTGCCATCAGCAGTCAGCAGACAGCCATCTGTTGACTTTGGAGAGTGGCTTCCAGGATCACCAAAGCTTCCAAACCATCCTTTAAAGGGTGGTCCCTGCAGAATGCCTCCCATACTCTACAACCTTTCCCACCAGCCCAGGAGCCCCAGACCTTCTCACTCGATTGCTCTAAGGCAGAGGTTCTCAACCTGCGACCCCCTTTGGACTGTATTAAAGGTTCACGGCATTAGGAAGGTTGAGAACCACTGCTCTAAGGTGAGACGTTCAGCCTTTCCATAAAAACAATTGATAACGGTGCTGGCAAAGTGGAGGGGGCTTGGCTGACACCCCAGCTGCTATGGCTGCCAGAGGAATCCGGAGCCTGTGTCACCAGCCAGCAGATGCCGGAGCTGCCTGCCCCTCTGTGCCGTCTGCATTCCCGGAGGACCCCAACCCCACTGCGGCCTCCAGGTTCCGGGAGATCCCCTCTCCTCCCCTGCTCAAGCCTGTTTCCTCCAGGAGACCCAATCCTGCTCGATCCCTCACTGCTGCCTCACATGCCCTGCCAGGGCAGTCACATCCCCCATTATCTGTCTACATTGTCCCCAGTTCTATTCGAGGTGGCACCTGTGGCCGCTTTGACCAGGGGCTAAAGGGTTCAGAATTTGTGAGTAATTGCACCACTGACGTTAACTTCTCATCTTACTGTCTGCCAAAATTTGAGCTGCTGTCAATCCAATGAATGCATTGGTCACCTTAACGGGGACGCCCAAAGTATCCTTGGCAGTTTAGGTCAGGCTGTTTTAACGTCATCTGTAGCCCAGGCACTCTCTTAACCAGGTCCCATCTGGCTGCAGTGGACTGGTCAGATCTGGGAACCCTGTGGGTAGGGGAAGCTGTTAGCCTTGGAGAACCGGGACTTCCAGAGGAGGGAACTGGGAGTGTTGTTTGTCCTGGAGGCTGGGAGAGCCCTACTTGGGGCCCTTGGCAACAGCAGAGCCCTGGCTCACATCAGCATTCTGCCTAGAGCTGTGCAGAGCCCCCAAGAAGCTTAACTTGATCAACTTTCAGCCTGAGCTTGGGCTAAATCCAATAGAGATTGGCTTGCAGCGATGGACAGCTGGTCGCCTGGGCCCTCTGGACTGCAGCCCCCTGGGAGTGGCAAAGCAGAAAGCTTGAGAGGCAAAGCCCAGCTTCCCCCCACCCTAGGCATGGAGCACCAAACCAACCGACTGAACCTCACAGAAGGCCCTGGGCCAGGCCTTGATCACAGGGAGAGCCCAAGCCTCCCACCAGAACTGTCCCAGGATGCCGGCAGCTGGGCTCGGTCCAGATGCCAGAGGCCTCCAGGGTGCCTGATGCCGCAGAACACTCATTTATCTGCCGGGAAACAGGCGGTGTGGCACCGAGGAGTGTCGTGTTCAGTTTTAAAATGCCACAAATAACAGATTTATAGATTTTTCTAAATACATTATTTTAGCTTGACAGCATTAATCATTCATGCTTCCTTCTTTCATTTTTCTACCTGCAATGGATTATTGAAACAGAAAATAACAACGAGAAAGGCTAGCAGCAGTATCAAAATGTCAAGTTTGTACTTACAGTTGTATGGGCCCAGACAGGGTCAAGAGCCCCAATTATTTGTATATGTACACAGTGGTACGACATGAAAGGTTATGTCACCTGCAGCTATTTTCCTGCAGATTTAAATAGGACTGATATTCAGCTGTACAGGGAGCCGCTGACATGGAACAGAAAATTGTAAAATACTGCAAACTCCGGTGTCATAACCTAAAATATGAATCGGGTGATTGCAAGGTATAGCTGTGGGCAGCGCTGCCGTCGTGGTGCGAATCCGCTGAATTACTCTGGGTCATTCCTGGCCTGCTCCTTTTCATTTAAACGTAAGGCAAGAGTGAAATCACAGTGCCAGGAGGAGGGCGAAACGCCAGGCCCATCTACTTAGACCGAGAAAGCACACGGCCGGCCTGACTAGACCAGAACAGACAGATCAATATTTATGTCCACCTGTGAGTCTGTCATGGGGCGCCCATTGGCTGGACAGGCCGGATGGATGGGACGGTGAGGCCTGATACACACCTTCTGTGAATTATTGTTCCCTTTTAGAATATAGCCATTACATGGGAAGCTCTATACAACAATTTGCCATTTGGTCAATAAATACAGAGTTGATTTTTTTTTCTTTCAGTGAATTATAATTCTGTGTCTTTCTCATAAGGACTCAGTGAGTCTCTGTGGTCAACAGGTGGATGGATTTGTACGTGAAGATAAGGCCGCAGATTTGGGAAGGTCCTTCCACGGATAACCCGATGGCTCACTCGATCCCCATCCTGTGAACTACGTTCTAGCACAGACAAACAAACAAACAAACAAACAAAACCAAAAGACATGTCTCAGAGAATGATTCAGTTGTTTCTGATCCTATGACATAATGATTTTCTTTTTCTTTTTGTTTTTTTGCAGTTTTTGGCCGGGGCCGGGTTTGAACCCACCATCTCCGGTATATGGGGTTAGCGCCCTACTCCTTTGAGCCACAGGCACCGCCCAATATAATGATTTTCTTTGTTTGTAAACAGAAGAAAACAAAGCCACTTTCATTATTTTCTGCAACCTAAACTAGATAACAAAATCATTAAGTGAGTTCATATTTATGGGTTTCCCTCTCTTTTTTTTTGAGATAGAGTCTCACTATGTTACCCTCGGTAGGAGTCATAGCTCACAGCAACCTCAACTCTTAGGCTTAAAAGATTCTCTTGCCCCAGCCTCCCAAGGAACTGGATTTTTTTCTTTGAAAACTGTAGGATCGTTCATTATAAGTAATTCACCACCCGCTTTCCTGCTCAAAATAAATAAGAGCTGGGGATTCGGGGCAGAAAGATTGGATTGGGAACTGTCGGGGCACTCAGCCATCAATTAGCAGAGAGGGCTCAACTCTTCTTTCAGATTTCTGGACCCTGAGTGCTGTCACATCCCAAGGGCATCCGTCTGCCCTACCTCGAAGGCATGGTGGGCCTGCGTAGGTTAACTAAGAGTAGGAACGGTCTATACTGCCCCTTGTGGTTTCCCCACCATTTGTGGCTTTGGGAAGCAGCTGGCTGGTTTTAGGTCAAGATTTTAAGGTCCAGCTTGCTGATGAAGAGGACTCAGAAGGCTGTTCCTCCCAATGATACTGTTTCTTGTCCTGCTGCAGAAATACTTCCTCTAGCAGACAGAGACTGAGAGAAATTGACTTTTTAAAGAAAATTTCAAATTAATATGAGGGTACAAATGTTTAAGGCAAAGTTCAAGTTGTAGTTGAGCCCTTCACCCAAGGGGCATGCTGAGCACCTTCTCTCATAAGGACCAAGTGAGTCTCTGTGGTCAACAGATGGATTTGCACGTTAGGTGAGACCCCGCCAACCGCTCCTCTCTTTTCTCCTCTCCTCTCTCCCCCTTTCCAGACGATGCTTGTGTTTTTTCTTTCATGAGGGCCTAGAGTTAGTCATTTATATAGTGGTTTCATATTAGCATTGGGTACTTTGGATACTTGCTTTTCCATTCTTGAGATACTTCACTAAGAAGAATGTGTTTCAACTCCGACCAGGTAAACACAAAAGAAGTGAAGTCTCCATCTTTTCTTATGTTTGAATTGTAATCCAAGGTGTCCATATGCCACAGTTCATTAATCCATTCATGGGGTGATGGGCACTTGGGTGGATTCCATGTCTTGGAAATTATGACTTGAGCTACAATAAACATTTTTGTGCAAAAGTCCTGCACTGAAGAAAATGATTTTTGTTCTTCTAGGTAGATATTTAGTAATGGGGTCGGGGGATCAAATGACTTTTAGTTCTTTGGGGACTCTCTATACTTCTGTGCATAGAGGTGGTATTAGTTTGGAGTCCCGCCAGCAGGGTAGAAGTTTTCCCTTCTCTCCACATCTGCACCAGCATCTGCAGCTTTGAGACTTTGTGACGTGGGCTGATCTCATCGGAATTAGGTGATGTCCACTTTTGGAACTCAGCCTCCTGGTTGCCCCATGCATGAGCAGGGCTGCCCCCTCTCGTGAAGGGGTGTCATGCATCTTTCTACACAGCTTTCCTCCCCACTTCTACCCCTTCCTTTCCAACTATCAACTCCTCATCTTCCTCCCTGGCCTTATTCAAGGCCCCGCCTCCTTTGGGAATCTTTACTGGGTAATTCCTCTTGGACGAATGGAAGAAACCATTGCTGGGACTTCTGTGACAGGGACACTCACTTCAGCATGAGAAGGGTGCAGAGTAAACCGAGGGAAAGACGTTTCCAGGCCTCCAAATCTGATGAGATGAAAAGATAGCAAAATCTGTTATGTCCACATACGAAACAAAGGCCCAATGCAGGAGCATTAGGGATGGACCTTGAAAAGAGAATGTTAGTGAAATGAAGGCGGTCATAAAAGAACGCATATGGTCTTGTCTCATTTGGAGGCAACGCCCAGCGTAGCAACAAAAAAGCAGATCAGTCATCTCCAGGGCCTGGGATGGGGAGGGCAGAGTGGGGAACGACTGCTAAAGAGTCTGAGTTTTCTTTCTGGGGAGAGGGAAAAGTTCTGAAATTAGGGGTGATTACTGTGCAGTTCTGTAAATATACTAAAAATCACTGAATTATACAGCTTAAAAAAGGACACTTTGTGATATGTGAAATCTAGCTTAAAAAAAAAAAAAAAAAGATGGGAGCCGGAAACAGGATGTTTCTGGAGCCTCTCCGCATTTTCCTCCTCTGTTCCCTTTTTTCTTCTGAGCAGCCTGACTGCCGTCCTTGCTGCATAATTCAAAGGGAAGAAAAGGGCCTCCCATAACGTCTGAAATCCCTTTTGCACGAGAGACTCATTGGAATGAGACTGGGGTCTCTTAGTCTTGATTCCAAATTTCCAGGAACAAAGCTAATTATTCCAGATGGGATCAAGTTCCCATTTCTGGACCATTGTGCTATAATGGGGAGTGGGAGGCAGCGGCATTGAGAAATTCAGGTTCTCAATATAGTCGCCGAGAGTGAGGGGAAGAGGAGGTTCCAGGAGGGAGATAGAGGGAAGACAGGCCATGCGGACTTATGACTGTGTCCTCCCAACCCTACTGACCTTCCATACGTGGCTAAGGCTGCACACCTGTTGCCTGGATGCCGGCAGACAAGGACCCATGGATATCCCTCTTAACCCTTCTATTTACTGCGTCGTGGGACTTTGCTTTTTTTGGTTTTGCTTGTTTGTTTGGCTGTAAATTTTAGCTTCTTAAATATTTTAGATTTTAATCACACATCAGGGCCAGCATCCTTCCTTTGTCATTCACACGTGCGGAGCATCAGACACAGTCCTGGGGGCTCAGATCGGACTCCGGCACGGGCAGGGAATGGGGTTTTGGCTTAGGAAGGATCTGGATTTTGTACAAGCTTATCCAACTTTAGGATCTGTCTTTAAGAATACATTATGTCCTTTTAATTTTCCCCTTTGGGCAGATACCTAGTGGAGAGATTGCAGGATCAAGTGCTGATCTATGTTATTTCTTTGAGGACCCTCCACAGTACTTTCCAGAGAGGTTGAACTAGATTGCATTCCCACCATACTCCTTTCCCTCCACACCCACACCAGCACCTGTTGTTTTAGGACTTTTTGATAACAGCCATTCTCACTGGAGTTAGGCGATATCTAATTGCAGTTTTGATTTGCCTTCCCCTGATGATTAAAGATGTTGAGAATTTTTTTTTCATGTGTTTTTTGGCCATTAAACTATCTTCATTTGAAAAGTTTCTGCTCAGGTCTTTTGCCTAATTTTTAATAGGGTTATTAGATTTCTTTTCTTGCTGTTTTCATGAATTCTTTATAGATTCTTGTTATCAGCCCTTTACTGGATGCATGTGGCTCATTAGAAAAGGTTTGAAATGCACAAAAATAAAGAAACAAGAAATTCGTGTGGATGGAAATGAATGAAACCCTCCTGGCAACACCAATAAGCCCAGTCAGTTGAAACTCTCTGGGGGGAATCACAAAAGATTCTGTTGACCATGTTTCTATAATACTCTGTCTAAACATATTTTCTCCCATTCTGTATGTTTTCTGTTTACTGAGGGTGCCCTTAGCTGTGAAGAAACCTTTTAACACGATCAGCTTCCATTTGTTTATAGCAGCACAATTCACAATTGCAAAGATGCAGAGACAACCCTGCCCATCAATACATGAGTAGATTAATAAAATGTGGTGTGTGTCTACCACGGAGTACTACTCAGCCACGAAAAAGTGGTCATCTTCTTTTGTAACCACCTGGATGGATCATCCTTCTAAGTGAAATATGGCAAGAATGGAGAAACAAACATCCCGTGTTTGCAGTGCTCTATTGGAACCAGTCTGTCGACACTTATTACGTGCACGGGGTTGGGGTGAGGGGAATAAAATTGAACAGAAATCAAGTAGGTGGGAGGGGAGGAGAAATTAGGGGAGGGTCGCCCGTGACTGGTGTGATGTACACATTCTGGAAGAAGGGCACACTTACAACTTAGACTTAAACTACACAAAAGAAAATTTTGTAACCCAAACTTGTATATCCCCGTAACATTCTGGAAATTTAAAAAAGAACCTGTTACACATACAAAATTAGAACTGAAAGTATGTATTTATTTAGAATGAGAAAATAAATCACCCAAAATATACATTTAAAAAGCTGACAAATATCTCAGAGAAGAAACATCTTATTAATCAATTTTTTAATTAATTAACATTCCGACGGATGTCTCTAGTACCTTTTTTTCATGACTGTTTTTGTGTCTGCATTCTCTTTGATCAACAGTTTCACAGTGTCATTTTCCATAGTGGGAATAGAAGGATCCTCCCTCCGGCACGCATAAAACATGCGAATTCACACTCGGATGAATTTGCTGAGTGATACGCTGCTACAGATCTGTGCCTCTCAAACATGTGAATTCTCATACATTATGTTTTTCTTACTCTCCATCAAAAAAGGAAAAAGAAGTACGGTGCGTTTATAATTGTATGTTTTAAGTTAAATATAGTCCCTATAGGAGATGACTTCCATTTTGATGAAGCCTGCATATAACCTACCCTACATCAATAATTTTACATGTCTGATGATTTGAAAAAATTCCACAGAACAGACTCTTGGCTTCATACACTGCAAATCTTTTTAAACCTCCTCAATCCCATGTAGGTGCCGCTGGACACGTGCATATCTCTGTAGTAACTGTGGCCCTGCATTCTGGTGCTTGCACAAGGAGACCGACTCAGAAGGCAGGAGAAATATTCCTCAAGCCTTCCTGCAAGCTGTTAGTATGGCAAGCACATGGTTACACACGAAAGGAACTGTAAATCCATAAATACATCCCTCTGAGCCCAAGATGAACACATCCACACTCAGCCTCTCCTTAGCCAGATTCCAGAATGCCCATGGCCTACACAGAAGGCCCACAGTGGTGGGGAAGTTAGAGCCC
Organism: Arctocebus calabarensis; assembly: GCA_963573935.1. Taxonomy (NCBI): domain Eukaryota; kingdom Metazoa; phylum Chordata; class Mammalia; order Primates; family Lorisidae; genus Arctocebus; species Arctocebus calabarensis. Next base: position 38,833 of record CAUYON010090522.1, read on the forward strand.
AAAGAGATAGTGTTTTCACCAATTGTGGCTGAATGTTTTATTATAATCTGCAAAAACACATGACCACTTCTTGTTTTAGGGCTTTGGCAGAAACCCATGAAAGTAAGGGGCCCTGAAGATCAAGGCACAGCAGCTTCTATCACCTCCATTCAGAGCGTAAGAGTTTTGGGGTATCAGAGAAGGGAGAAAGGGGTGCATTTGTTGGACGGATGGGGTATACCTCTTTGTTTTCTTTTCAGATGAACTCCAGAGCTGGGGTATGGAGTTTTACAGTTACTGATCTCTTCAATAACAGAAGAGGAAATCCACATCTATTGTGTCTCAAAGTAACTCCATGTAGCATGGGGCTCAGGCCAATGACCCAACAGGCCTCCAGCAAGTATCTGTACTGTGCACTGACGGAGAGGTTAAGGGACGAGGGCCATCGCTGTTACTGAGAGGATCAAAGAAGGTAATCGTGAGCATTTTTGGAAGGGGTCCTTCCTATCACCAAATCAAGGAGAGAGACACCCATCACTTTGAAGAAAGACTGAGATTGAAGATAATGGATTCTCAAGGGTCAAAAGTGAAGAGGAAGGCTGGGAGTTGTGGCTCACACCTGTAATCCCAGCACTTTGGGAGGCTGAGGAGAGTGAATTGCTTGGGCTCAGGAGTTGGAGTCTAGCCTGAGCAAGAGAGAGTTGAAGTTGAGTTTCAACGTGAGGTTGGAAGGGATGGCCATGGTACCTGTTTTCTGGAGGACCCTCTCTGCCACCCTCACACTCTCTTCATGGGGTGGAAGAGACACTCCTTTGACACTTCTTTTCCGACCAGCGGGCTCATGTCTCAGTCCTGACTTCTGAGATCATTGCACTTGCTAACTGCAGGAATCAGTTCCAGAATGAGCCCATGATCTTATCAACTCTACTCCAAATCTACTAAAAGTAGAAAAACTAGCCAGGTGTTGTGGCAGGTGCCTGTAGGCAGCCACTCAGGAGGTTGAGGCAAGAGGCTCACTTGAGCCGAGGAGTTTGAGGTTGCTGTGAGCTAGGACTTCAAAACACTCTATAGTGGGTGACAGAGAAAGCTATGTCCTCCAAACAAACAAAAGACTGAACACTCTTGCTGAATACTCTCACAGACTCCTCTGTCATCAAAAGTTTGTGAAGAACAGCTGGGAGAAGTCCCCAAACACAGTCCAGGTTTTATCTGGTGTCAGCATTTTCAGTGGTACACCTGATATAAACCAGACGTGTATTCTGAATACTTCATAAAAAGATATTAACCTTCCGATGGTGCATTTCAAAGTGAGACAAGTCTTCTTTCTTGAGCCACCACTGAGCCTCTGCTACCCTCTACCCTGAGTCTGTTACCCTCTACAGGATTTTTATTTATTTAAAGGTGACTTAGCATAATGACCATGGTGAGACAATGAGTTAGCCATTGTGAAAATTATTTTATCAGATACTGTGCAAGTGACCAGAGACTCTTTACAGAGATACTTAAGTAAAAAAGAATGTTCTTTTTCTTTCTTTCTTTTCTTTTTTTTTTTTTTTTGAGACTGAGGCTCACTCTGTCACCCTGGATAGAGTGCTATGGCATCATAGCCTACAGCAACCTCTAACTCTTAGGCTCTAGAGATCCCTAACCCTAACTCCACCTCTCAAGTAGCTGGGACTGCAGGTGCTTACTGAAAGGCCTGGCTAGTTCTTGTGTTTGCTTTTTTTTTTTTTTTTTTTTAGTAGAGATGGGGTCTTACTCTTTCTCAGGCTGGTCTTAAACTCCTGAGCTCAAGCGATCTTCCCACTTTGGCCTCACAGAGTGCTGGGTTTATAGGCGTGAGTTATTTAGCTTGACAAAAAGATTATTGTTATTGGACACCCAAGCGAAGACTCCAGAGTGAGATGGCTCAGGAGGCACAGCTGTGCTCAGGGGCACAAGTGGCAGATGCTGTTCTGTGTCCTTCTGGCAATAAAGTAGATGCCCAAAGATCCTTATCTGCATCTTCTTAGTTTTGAGAACATTGGAAAAAGATAGTATTTCACTCTTATGATCGCTCTCGGTGACTCTTAAAGTCTGATAGGGTCAGCGGCTTATTCTGGAACTGATTCCTGCAGTTAGCAAGTGCAATGACCTCAGGGGTCAGGACTGAGACACAAGCCCGCTGGTCGGAAAAGGAGTGTCAGCTCCACCCCGTAAAGGGAGCGTGAGGGTGGCAAAGAGGGTCCTCCAGAAAACAGGTACCATGGCCGTCCCTTCCAACCTCACATTGAAACAACCGCTCACCAGGAAGATCTCTGAACTGTCTGTCCTCTCGGGTGGTCAGCCGGCGAGAGGAAGGAATCGCCCCAACAGAGGTTTGTCTTAGCCCATCCACCTAAGCAGAGCCGACAGCCCCACGTCCTCCAACCCGTGCAGGTACCTGCAGTGTGGTTATTCACAGACAGCTGTTAATTGTGAATCTTCACAAAGATGGTATAAACAGATCACTGCCAATTGAAAGTTTTAATTAGATTTATTAATTCCAGAATGCAGTTGAAATGTGGTGAATATTGATTGTAATGGCCTCTGTTTTAAATATAATTAATTCATGATCTGCATAATTGCTCATTACCTGTACCTTAATTATGGGGCATAAAACATTGTTTATCACCAACACAGTACTAATGGGAAGACCTGCTCTCTGATAACTTAAGGTTCTTGGTATTTTTGTTGAAGAGAGCAATGAAACATTTCATTTTCTTTAGAGAGAAAGAGAGGAAAAAAAATACAAAGCTGTGTCTCCAATGACAACCAGTAAGCGCAGACAACCTGATAAACACGGGGCATTTATGATTCTTTTATGACTACGTTTTCTGACAAGATAAAGTAAATATTCTTTTGTGGGACTTTACAACCGCACAAGGCTACAGCTACTGTCCAAGGAAACTGAAAAATTTGAGTCTAAATACGATCCCATGTTTGAGGCTGGCTCATGGGCAATATGGATAGCCTAGCAGCTTGACAATTTTCATATAAAACCATGAAGAATTTCATAGCTTTTCTTCGTCTTACAGCGAGTAACGGCACAATACATCTTTTCCAGGAAAAAAATAAATTATACAAATCTATGATACTTTCTGTTTTTCCCCACATACCATAAATCCTAAAGATAGTTCTTCTGCCTATTATTGTTAAATTTTTTTTGTTGGGTCCAAGAAACAAAACCCCAATTATGCTCCATATACAAAAGAAAGATCGCATTGCCAGAAAGTCTGAGTTAGGTGAGATTTTTCGGAGGTTTTTGATTCTGTAGGAATTTTTTGGAATGCCTTTTATAAAGACCAGAGTGTGTGGGCATTGCTCTGAGGGTCTGCCTGGGCTCAGCGCTTTTCCAGGCGGAGAGAATTGTGTGTCTTCCCCCAGCAGCTTCCGGGTGTCATCTGCAGTAAAGGACTTCATCGGAGCGTGGAAGCAAAGTGAGATTCAGGACAAGCAGACAGGTAGCTCTGGGGCCAGCTTTCCTGATGCAGCTTAATCTCCGTGGGGACAGCACAGGGAGATAACCAGTTATCTCGGGCCATGATTCCTTATCCAAGAAGTGGCCAAAGGAAGCTTTGTCCCACTCTTCCAAAAGTGGGAAACTCCTTACAACAGAATTTCTCACGAGCGCTCACCGGTAAGGGCGCATTCCGGTTCACGTGCTTACGATGAGTGCGTGCGTGCAAGTCGGAGAGTGCTTGCTGTCCCACGTCCTTAACTCGAAACCTGCTGGTGGCCGATCACTAGTAGTGGATAGTCAGTGAAGTCACCAAGCAAATAATGCACAACGGCATGCTGTTTACTGAGAACCCCATTTGATTTATTTTATCTAAATGTACAAATGTGTGTTTGGTTCCAAAAAGCTCTGAACGTTGAAACACATAAACAAAAATGGAGGAAAAAATAAACAGGAGGGAAATTTTTATTTTTATTTATTTTTTGCTGAAATGAAAGCTTGGAAAAGAAACAACGGTGTGTCTTTAAGAAAACGTTTCTGTTTCTCATGCAAGTTGGCTTTGTCTTCAGTCACGTGTGAGGGGTGGGTAATGGTATCTAGTTTACAACCCTACACGCTTACACAAAACAAACAAAAACTATGTAATAAGAGATAACTACAGATGAGTGCAAATGCTGTGTTCAAACGGATAATCCTGCTTCACAGAAAATCTCTTTTTGTCCGCCCCCGATAAGTGCATGGTGACAAACACTGAAAACCTGTCTGTCTCCGGCTCCGGGGATGCCCTGGGTTTCGTCTGGTGTCCCTGTCCCATGAAGAGGTTAATGCCTCTGTCCATGGCGCTTCTCCTCCTTGAACTGGAGCTCAAACTTGCGAGACCCATGGCACAGTGTCTGCCCTGCAGCTGTGACAGTACGTTGGAGCTCAAACTTGCGAGACCCATGGCACAGTGTCTGCCCTGCAGCTGTGACAGTGCATCACAGACTGGGTGGCTTAACAGTACACAGTTATTTACCCACAGTTCTGGAGGCTGAAGTCCAGAATTGAGGTGTCAGGTGTTGGTGGAGCTGGTTTCCCCTGAGCCTCTGTCCTTGGCTGGCACCACCGTCCTGTCTTTCCTTTCTGGACCTGTGTGTCTTCCTTCCCTCTTTTGAAGAGGACGTTGGCCAGGCAGATGGCATTAGGGCCCATCCTAAGACCTCACGTTAACCTAATGCCCTCTTTAAAGACCCAAACACAGTCACGTCCAAAGGTACTAGGGGTTAAGACTTCAACACATGAATCTGGGACGGGGGAATTGACAATTCAGCCCATCGCAAATGGAAATGTGACAAAAATGAACAGAAGTTCAGAAAACAGTTCTGCAAATTATTAGGGAAATTCAAGACAGCAGCCCTACATTCTCACCCAACACATCAGAGATGCACCTGAGCAATGGCCCTCGGGGTCGGGGGGAGGGTTGTGGCCCCTGGGGACGTATGGACACCATCTGGTGACATTTGGGGTTGTCACGGCTGGAGGGGGGTGGGTAGAGGCCAGAAGGCTGCTACTAAGTAGCTCCCTGCCACTCAGAGGACAGGCCTTGCAGCAAAGAGCTGCCCAGACTCAGAAGCCACCGTGTCAACACCGAAAACCCATCTGAGCTTTCTTTTTATTTAACTTCTCTACGTGGAGGCTGAAGAGAGTGAGGCTGGAAAGAAAAAGGCAGCAAAGCCTTCTCCCTCTCTCTTCCTCCCCTCCACTCTCTTGCCCTCTCCCTCTCTCTCCTTTTTTCTTTCCCTCTCCCTCTTTCTTTCCCTCTCTCTCTCTCCCTCTCTGCAGAGTTTTCCCAAGGAGCTGCAGGGCCCCTGGCCGAGTGTCCCTGTAACCTGCAGATGTTCTGGCCATGCCCAGCCTGCCTTGATGCTCCCCTGAGATCATTTTTCTGCAGTTAGAGAAAGTTCCACTCCCCCGTTCCTCCTTCCCCCAGAATGATGATTGCTTTACTCTTGAGTTTTCTGGAAAGCTCCTCTTCGCATCCAAAAAGCTAATAACAAAATGGACAACACGAGCCGGGGCTACCACCGTGCGTGACCCAGACAGCCGGGGAGTAATTCTGCTCTGGAGACCCGCGGCACAAGCTGGAGGGCTGCCTCACTTGTTTCCCCTCCCCTTCCATTTCATCCCCTGCCACGTCTAAATTTCGCCCTCTCCCCAGCGACCCAGGGAAAGATCACGCTGCTCTTACATTCCCGCTGTGCACATGCCAGGCAGGTCCTCCTGGTAAATGGGCCACTTAAATGGCACCAGGGAGGGGCGGCCGGGGCTCCAGGGCCTGGCAGAGCCCAGAGGTGCCACTGGGGAGCAGAGGGTGGAGGGAGGGTCCCCTTCCACTCCCCCGAGCGGAAGGGTGGAGGGAGGGTCTCCTTCCACTAAGTCTGGTCTCCGCAGGCCCAGGCGAAGGGAGGCCTCTTGTCCACATGCAGGGCGAGGTCTTGGCTCCGGTCTCGGGCCTTTTGCACCTGTTCTGCGCTGAGCAGCGTACCCAGGGGTCCCTTTGTGTCCTGACGTGCCAGTCCTGGGATGAGAAGCCTTCGTCTCCCGCTGGCATTCTGAGGACAGAGAGAAGAAAGCCTCTCTCTCACTCTGCGTTCCCGGGGACAGGCTCAGGCGTCCAGTTGCAGACAGCGGATTGTGAGGACAGGCCCAGGTGAGGGACTGCGGCTTGTGGGGGGAGGATGGAGGATGAGATGACCCCAGTGACTCTGAACTGAGGCTGCTGCTGGTCCCATGAGTGCTCTGGGGCTGGGAGGGACCTTCAGGGCTGTGCCAGCTGGAGGCAAAGGGGCTGAACCTTTGTGCCCGGCAGGAGGGGACATCATCTGGGGTGGGGAGCTGATCCCAGTGGGAGGTGGGCCATGTGCTTGCGGCAGGCAGGCGACTGCACCCCAGCATTGATCCCCAGCCTCCTGGGCAAACACAGTGGAGACTGATAAACTTGGATGGATGCTGCTGGGGGTCAGCTCCCCAGATAACATCAGATGAAAAAAAACCACCAGTTTATTCCTTGACTTTTCACTGAGAAATTCTCTTTATCATCATAGCATTTCTGAGAAGTGAAAGTTGCAAGAAGGAGAAAGAATCTGGGGTGCAGCTGGACAATGGCTGGAGTCCTTCCCCAGGCCTCAGGGAGTCCGGGGGCCCATGGCCTTGGAGTGCCAGCTCTGGGAGGGGGTGCCACAGGGGAGGGCAAGATAGTCACATGCTCTACTCTTGTGAATCCCTCAGTTCAAATGGACTTTAATAGACATGACTGTGAGTTGGGATAAAGACGGCAGCAGCTTCAACAAAATACAGTGTGCCTGCCACAGCCAAGCCCTGCTTCGAGCGCTTCCTGTGCATTTCTACCATTTATTTATCATAGAGCAGAGTAGGGAAGGGCATTAGAAAAATGCTTGTTCCTTCTCCACCCTTGCACTCTGAGAAACTGAGGCGCAAAGAGAAGTCCCGTGTCTAAGGCTCCTCAGCCAGCCAGTGGCCGAGCTAAGATTAGTCCCTGAATTTTTTCCAGGGTAACAGTCCTATTCAAGATGCAAACTGCTTTGGAAGGTGGAGAACCGGGAGGAGACTGCTTGATTATCAGTGAAATTGATCAACAGAGTCACCATTTAATTAAAAAATATATCAAAACCTTTCTTGATAATGATCGACCCGTTACACTGAGCAATTAAAGTGGTGATTTTATTTACTGAATTACTGCCAACTCCTGTGTGTGTGTTTTTTTCTTTGTAATACCCTTGTGATAACTCAATTGGAAATAAGTGGTAAGACATAGTAATATAATGTCTTTTCTTAAGATAACTTGTGCCACAGCCAACCCCGAGTTTATCTCATGGGTCCCTTTCATGACCGAGGTCCCTTCTGTGTGTCTTTCTATTGTCAATGGGTCCACAGGGGACCCAGCAGGCGTCTTAGACAGGATCATGCTTAAGCTGGTGAAATTCAGCCTCGTTTGGGGTCACATTAGAGAAAATTAGGCGTGGATGCTTTCTAAGATTTAAATATTAACTTTTTCAAAGCAATATTTTATTTAAAATGTCCTAAAAAAGAAGGATAACATCCATGGACTGGATGCGTGTTTCCAAAATACAGATGTTGAAATTCTGGCCCCCAGTGTGAGGATGGGGGCCCCTGAAAGGTGATTTGGTCACAAGGACAGAGCCTTCAAGAATGGTCTCCTTGGCGACACCCGTGGCTCAAAGGACTGGGGCGCTGGCCCCATATGCCAGAGGTGGTGGATTCAAACCCAGCCCCTGCCAAAAACTGCAAAACAAACAAACAAACAAAACAAAAATGAATGGTGCCCTTAGAGAGGCCCCGGAGCTCTGGTTGCACTTTCTGCTGCGTGTGGACGTGGTAAGATGGCATTTATCTGTGATTCGGGAATTAGGCCTCCACCAGATGCTGAATCTGCTAACGCCTTGATCTTGGGACTTTTCAGCCTGCAGAACTGTGAGCAATAAATTCCTTTTATTTATAAGCCACCCATTTACATATTTTTCTTATAGCTGCCCCAAGGATTAAGATGATGTCCCCACCACCCCCTACCTCCCTCTGGATATCTTCTCAAGAAGTGAAACCCTAGGGTCTCCAAGCAGGTGCTTCCCAGCTGTGGTGGGTGCTGGTGCCCTGGTATGCAGAGGCCTAAATCCAAGCGGCTGCTGGACGTGGAGAAGGAAAATGAGGAGCCTCCGTTCATTGAAAAATCTAATTGATCACGTCTCCCTAGCTGTGCGTCCCAGTGCCCTAATGTCTCAAGACACTTGATTGGAAGATGAGTGATAAAGAATTTCATGATCAACTGGATTCACGATGTTCACATACAATCCTGCCTTTTTGGATTAACACGCTCAAAGCTCTGAGATGTTCTGAATCTATAAATCAGTTTAATGTCGGGTTCATCATTTTTCTAATTTATTTGACTGCAGAATGCTGTCTTCATGAAATACCTCTGAAAAACTTGAAGAACCCATTTTGAAAAATCTCTGACTGGGCAGAACTAGACAGATTATTCATCAGAAGAGGGATGAAGCACCTGGTGGGGGTCAGGAGACCTGGATTCTCATCTGGACTTTTTCATTAATTAGCTGTGTGACTTTAGTGGAAATCCCATCCTTCTGGGCCTTAGTTTACTTGCTTATAAAATAAGGGGCTGGAATTAGAACATTCCCAAGGCCTCTCCTGGACCTGACATGTCATGACTTTTCTGATTTGCTAAGACTCACCTATCTATCTCATGCAGTTCATGCTGGCAGCCACCAGGCTCTGCAGAGGGCCCTGGGATCTTCTCAGCCCTGGGGGAAGCATATTGTGATCCCTGAGACCATTTACCGAGGACGACCACCAGGGGCCGATGGGCATGCCGGTAACACCCCTACTGCAGGACTCTATCCTCTGTGCTGACCCCCTGGGTGAGTATTAGAGGAAAGAGCAGGAGACGTGGGTGATCTGCCCCTTGGGGCGTGAGTCTTGATGGGGAAAGGAGCCCAGTGCTCACATAGACACAAGTGGCTGCATGCAGCAGTGGGTGTTGGCACGGCAGGTGTTTAGGAAGAAGCTAAAGAGGCTTCCCTGAGGGTTGGGCCATCACGGAGACACCCCCATGGGGATGGCGGTAGAATCCCAATAGCTGGAGAGGAATGAGGATGTCTAGAAATGGTGGGACAGAACTGCACAACGTAAGGTTGGGGGGATGGAGAGTCTACAGTGGCACAAGTCGGCAGAAAGGAGGGAAATTAGGTGGAACCAGGGGCTGCAGGCAGAGGGCAGGAGCCTGTCCATGCCAATCTGATCAGGCTCTGGGGTCCTGCAGGTGGTGGGGGGCCATTATTCAGAAAAAGCAAAATAAAAATAGAAATTAATGAATGCATTAAAAATAATACTAAAACTAAAACAAAAATCGTAACAAGAAACAAGTAAGTCTTTCCCCCAATTCTGGATCACCCACAGCTGCCTCAGGCTCTGAGGGAGGTGACGTCTGCTCATGGTGTGTTCAAGTTCAGTCATGACAAACAGCAGCAGAGTTAGATGATGTGTGTGGCAGGGCACAGGGACAGGAGTGAGCAGCTTAGATAGCGAAGACAGAGGAGCCTCTGCCCTGATAGAGACCAGAGGGGGCTGGACACTGCTGGGGGGGGGGTCTTTGCTTTGATCCACATGAAATGGAACTGAGAGTAAGCAGGAGTCAATTAACGTAAATATTTAAACAGTGATTGGAAGACCACGGTTTGGGGCAAGTTGTCTTAGTAAGGGTCCTGTTCTGTGTAAAGGTCCTAGGGCAGAGGGTCTGGAAATGCTCCCTTCCCCTGACACAGGGCTGCAGTCCCCTCAGGAGTCCAGCCGGCCACCTGCATACTGCCCAGAAAGGCTACCCTGTTGGGGCTGTCCCTGGACTAAGCAGGCTCTTTCATATGAGGAAATACTTCCTTATTCATCCCAACTCTGGTCCTTTCTCTTTTTTTGCTGTGTGTCAGATTTGGTACTCAAATCTCCAGCGTTCAAGTGCCCTCCTCCCTGTCTATACACTGGCTGCTAAGGTCCCTTGGCAGTGTCTGATCTGGGTTACTGGTCCACTCACCTGCTGATGACTGGAAACCTCTGGTCCAGGTCTTTGGGCAAAAATCCCCAAACATTAAACACTGTCTTAGAGGTTCTGTTAGAACGCTGAGCAGAAAATTAAGGAAATATAAGGATGATCACATCATATTTGTTAAGGGTAACACTCAACATGATGAAATTTCAATTATTAACATTTCTGCACCCAACCAGAATGTACCTCAATTTATTAGAGAGACTCTAACAGACATGAGCAACTTGATTTCCTCCAGCACCACAATAGTTGGAGATTTTAACAGTCCTTTAGCAGTGTTGGACAGATCGTCCAATAAGAAGCTAAGCAACAAAATTTTAGACTTAAACTTAACCATTCAACAATTGAATTTAACAGACATCTACAGAACATTTCATCCTAACAAAACTGAATACCCATTCTTCTCATCAGCCCATGGAACATCCTCCAAAATTGATCACATCTTAGGTCACAAGTCTAACCTTAGCAAATTTAGAAGAATAGAAATTATTCTTTGCATCTTCTCAGACCATCATGGAATAAAAGTTGAACTCAGTAACAACAGGAATCTGCATACTCATACAAAACCATGGAAACTAAATAACCTTATGCTGAATGATTGATGGGTCATAGACGAAATTAAGAAGGAAATTACCAAATTTTTAGAACAAAATGATAATGAACACACGAAGTATCAGAACCTCTGGGATACCGCAAAGGCAGTCCTAAGAGGAAAATTCATAGCACTGAAAGTGGAAAGAGAGGAAGTTAGCAACTTAATGGGACATCTCAAGCAACTGGAAAAGGAAGAACATTTCAATCCCAAACCCAGCACAAGAAAAGAAATAACCAAAATTAGATATTCTGATATCTGTATCAGAATGTTTATTGCAGGCCAATTCATAATTGCTAAGTCATGGAAAAAGCCCAAGTGCCCATCGACCCACGAATGGATTAACAAATTGTGGCACATGTACACCACGGAATATTATGCAGCATAAAGAAAGATAGGGAGTTTACCTCTTTCATGTTCACATAAATGGAGCTGGAAAATACCCTTCTTAGCAAAGTATGTCAAAAATGGAAGAAAAAGTATGCAAAGTACTCAGCCCTACTATGAAACTAATTTATAGCTTTCATATGAAAGCTATATCCCAATTACAGCACAAGAATATGGGGAAGGGCGCAAGGGAGGGGAGGGGAGGGGGGAGGAGGTGTGGAGGGAGGGTAACTGGTGGAATCACACCTACGGTGCATCTTAGAAGGGTACAGGTGAAACTTACTAAATGCAAAATATAAAGGTTTGAACACAATAACTAAGAAAATGCCATGA
>CAUYON010090523.1:0-15837 GCA_963573935.1 Arctocebus calabarensis
CTACTTGGGAGGCAGAGGCAGGAGACTCGCTTGAGCCCAGGAATTGGAGGTTGCTGTGAGCTGTGATGCCACAGCACTCTACCCAGGGTGACAGCTTGAGGCTCTGTCTCAAAAAACAAACAAACAAACAAACAAAAAAAACCAAAACTCAATCCTCATCCCTCCCTGGCACTCCTAATTCCTTCCTCTTTGCTGATCTTTCTTCTTCTTTATGTGTAAAATACACCAGTGTGTATCATACTGTATAAATTACTTCTTTATTTGCTCTTAAAAGTGGAAATTATGAGTATGCGTGGTAGGGAGAGAAGGAAATATTGTAAAACAAGAAGGCAGGATTATCTATTGACAAAAATTCCCTGGAGCAAAAAACTCCATGTGGTTTTGCTTAAAAGAAAGCATCTCATGTCTACAAAGCATGATCTTACTTGCTTAAAATCCTGAAGGCTATCCTCTTTGACAGAAAACAGACCTTTGGAAAGGCCTCACTAAACCTACAAGGTAGGGGTAGGGGGGAAGGAGGCCTGGCCTGACCAGCCTGGTCTGTCAAATCCACCACGGCCATCACCAGGGTGACAGAAGCCACAGCCTGATACGCAACTATAAAATGCTGCTCCATACACAGAAATAAGAGTACCTGCCCTGTAAAAATGCAGACACTGGTGTTACTGAGTACCTGCTGAGTGCGAGGCACCTGGCGAGCCATCATGGAATAGGGCAAATCAGCAAATGTCTTAGATCCAGGTAACGCAGGGATTTGCACCCAGATCTCGTGATTCAAGCCTGGTGCTCTTTGCCAGTAACACGGCTGCTTCTCCTACCTCTGGGGATGCTGTGGGAGAGAGTAGCTTCCCAAGAAGCTGCTGCAGCACCATCAAGCACTGCCCGTGCTTGGCAACGTTCTGTGGCAACTGGACCCCTTCAGCTGAGACAATAGCAGCACCTTTTAATTCCCCGAATGTTTCTTTCGCTCCATGATCCAAAGCCAGGGCTTCCTCTGAGGTGCAAAAGACCATGTCAAGAAAGTTCCTCTTTTTTTTTTTTTTTTTGTGGAGACAGAGTCTCACTCTATCACCCTCGGTAGAGTGCTGTGGAGTCACAGCTCACAGCAACCTCCAGCTCTTGGACTTAAGCGATTCTCTTGCCTCGGCCTCCCCAAGTAGCTGGGACTACAGGTGCCCGCCACAGCACCCTGCTAATTTTTGATGCAGTTTGGCCGGGGACGGGTTTGAACCTGGCCACCCTCGGTATATGGGGCTGGTGCCCTACCTGCTGAGCCACAGGCGCCTCTTGTTTTTAAAGGACACTAAGTTCCAAATTCCAAACAAACAACTTTGAAGCACACTTTTGAAACAGACTAGCAGTTACATCAGAGGCAGAATTCACCTTATAGCATCAGGCTTACCAGGATCCCAGTTTCCTTGTAAGAGGTGGAGTGGTAAAATGAGCTGCTCTCTGTTCCCTTTTAGGTTAACCCTAGGACTCCAACTCTCAACCAAGCCCTGTGGCTCTTAGTCATTAGCCCCCTGCTGTCAGATGAGGCCAAGAGGCAGTAGTTACCGGGTGGTGATGTGTGTCCTGTGTGAAGCCACTCTAAAGCCTGCCACACCAAAGAAATGTGCTTGACTTTATTACAAGGGCCCAAAACTCACAAGTGATCATGCCAGACAGGGAATGGGCAACAGGAGACCAGTTGTTTCATTTAACCACCATAAAGAGTCTCCTAAAGCCTCCCTTGGTATCCTATAACTGCCTGGAACTATTACCTGGACTTTGCAATGGCTTTCTAACTGGACTCCCTGCCGCCTCCAGTATACCTTTCATCTTCTAAATTGCTTTGAGAGGCATCTTCCTAAAACTTCCATCTGATCATGTCATTTCTCTACATAAACACTTTTGATGGTGTCTCATTGCCTATGAAGACACACATAAGGCTTTTCCCAACTGATTTCCTACCTGCATTTCTAGTCTCAAGGTTTCCCTAAACCTCAATCTGTCACAATTACGTGTGTATGGCTACACCTCTGGAACACTGCACACCCATCAACATGTGCCTGGGCATTGCTATCTAAGCTGGCCAGGGCCCTGTCTTCCTCGCTCAGTTAATTGAGAGGTCTCTCATCCTTCCAGCTTGGCTCATATATTTCTCTTCTAGTGAGGACGGCTATGCTCCCTCAGAGATAGTGACCCATTTTTCCTTTTGTACCTCTTTCATACCACTAAGGTTTACAAAATACACTAAGTTTAAGGGCTAAATAGCAAAACTATTTTTTATTCATATTTATGGAAAAAACATAAGCAGATTACTAACTGTTAATGACAGCTAAGACCATTTTATCGGCTTAAGATAAAAACCTTTATTAAAGACTCACTGACTCACCAACTGTAATGGAGTGTCTGCTCATTAAATGTAGGGCTCATTTAGCGGGAACATATATATATGAAACTTGGTCATTGATCAGTTGATGCTTCAATGGCATAGAACAGAATTGCATTAAAATATTAATGCCACTGACCATTGCTTTTCCATTTTACTTCAGCTCTTACAGAAAATACAGTAAATCACTTCCAACTTAGGATATTATGAAAGAAATTTTCTGGATATTGACTACGTTGCTCACATTAAAATCTCAAGGCAAAATGAACCCCTCTTCCATGAAACCATCTTTTCATTATCTGAAACGGAGTGGATAATAAGATGAAATTAAAATTAGAGCTTGTTTTCATTTCTGGAATTACATTGTCACAGTCACACATTTTTCTACTAAAACTAGCTCCGAACTGAAAAGAGACTTTGAAAACTCCCACTGCATTTTCAAGTCAAACCTGATCTCAACCCTGTCTCTCATCTTTGTCTCACAAATTCTGCTAATTTTAGCCGCTGAATACTATGTTCCTCAGATGCCCGTATCACACCAGCACCTGACCTTCCCTGACTCCAGGCTGCCATTGTCACCTCTTGCCTGGATTACTACGTCACCCCATTCTGAACAATCTGCACTGTGGGTGGGGAACTTGTGGCCTTAAGGTCACATGTAGCCTAGATCCTTACGCATGGCCTTTTGACTGAATCCAAATTATACAGAACAAATCCTTTATTCAAAGGGGTGTGGCAGACAACCATGAAGCTTTTCTTACCTTTTGTGGTGCTTAACAAAGAAGCAACTTGAAACCAGAAGGCTGCAGCTTCCTTACCCTTGCTGGCTCCCTTATCCTTTCTACAAATACTTACTGAGTGCCTCCTACACAACAGTGTTAGGGAAGTGTCAGATCAACTGAGTTTTGGAATGAGGCCCGAAGGGGTTTGTCGTTCTGGTCCCTACATTTTCCCTTATCAGCTGGTCACCTCTAAACTCTCCAGTCTAGTGATGAGAGCGGCTTCTTACTCACTGAACTCAACACTCTGTTCCGGGCCCCTGTGTCTGTAACTAGCATGCCTTCCCCTGCCTCACTCAACCCAACTCTCTGGATCCTTTAGAGTCTATGAGTCACCTTTCTGGAAGCCTTTTTAACAGATCCCCAACCACTGCTTCTTCCTAACCACGTGGGTGCTCTTGCTCTGAATCGCTATAAAGCCCTGTGCACATTATACCACTCATATTCTGTAACTGTTTTCAGCTCTGTGGCAGTTTCTGCAAATAAACCCTGAACTCCTGAAGGCCAGGCTGGGTCTTATTAATCTCTGTACTCCTCAAAAATCTCTAGAACTGCTACCCCAGCTCCAGATACCCAGTAAGCAAGCCATGAATATATTAAATTTACTTATTAAATATAAGTAAAGATGACTAAAAAACAGACTATCCTCATCCCCAAACACATCAGATTAAAGCTGACATTAGGGATATGGATACATTCAAAATTTATGTAAATCATATTTCTCTCAATTGACATGGCTTCACAGAAAGCTGGCAGGAATGGGTGTTTTTTGTAACGGCTACAAATTCTTTTAACCAGGGGTTCTTGTGAGGAAGGTCTGGACTATCCAGCCTTCTTCCCTGATCCATGTTTTATAAGACTATCAGACCATCAAATGCATTTCATAGCTTCATGTAACTCTGAAAGGGCAGCCATCAGCAATCCAGCCAAGTGAGCCGTGACTGAAATGGTATTACAAACATTTCTCTGTAGGAGGTGGCTGGATGAGGAGACAAAAAAACCCAAAACCAAAAAAAAAAAAAGTCCCCATAATTCAGCATTATGATACAAATCCTTAAACCGCTAAGTGGTATTATAAATGGTGCTATTATGAAGGGAAATGGTCCCAAAGTGACCAAAGGATGGATTTATATGGAAAGGAACAAAGAGTAAGAAATTTCCATGGCAACTCCTGTTACTGTGGAACCCTGTGCAAGTTTCCAGCTCTCGCCGTGTAAGGTTTCAAATGCACCCATCTCTATCTGAAAATGGGCCGGCTTTCATGTTCTTTCTTTCTAGGGACCATGGGACCCCTCTGAGGACTGCTGGAAGTTTAAACATGGCTTTAGGAGTCTATTCCACTTCCTCCATCTTCAACAGGTCTCGTGCATTTACTCAACAAATACAGACCGCGGAGCTTCTGTTACAGGCACTGTCCATCCTTCCTCATGGTGTCTAAATTCCAAATACCTGCACTGAAACTGGCTGCCCTCATGAGCAGTAAATCCAAAGGCCAAGGTAATGTATGAAATCACCAAAATGCCTGAACTTTTCCCTTCATCAATTTAGATAAAGCTACCATGTACACAACAAATAGAAATTACCCCAGTTTTGAAGCAATTAATCAATGCCTCAAAATGTCTTTTCTCTTGGTGCTTCCTCTTCTCAACCTCTGCTGCAAGGGGTCAATTTCAAATGACCAGGATATATTTTAGTTGTTAGGGGAGGCCCTGGGCATTAACAAGCAGAAACTAGGGACATAAGTCTTCTCACATTATCCAATGATCCCATACAAAGAACTTTTCCATCCAGAATGCCAATAGTGTCCCCACTGAGAAACACTGCTGGTCTTTATAGTATGCTCAATTTAGCAGTCACTTACTTGAAGAATTATTGTATGCATCCCGGGTACAAAGCGGAGTGCTAGGAAATACAGAAATAAGATGCAATTGCCTGTCCTCGTGAAGCTCATAATTGAATACAGATATCACCAAATGAGACAGAGTGCCAAAGATATAATAACCACTATAAGGGAGATGTCAGAGGGAAAGGTCTTTTACTGTGGGAGATGAGAATAAGCTTTATAGAAGAGATGGTGTCTGAAAGGGTGTCAAAGTTCATTTTCTGTCATAAGATAATACAACAGACTGGGTAATTTATAAAGACAAGAAATTTATTTCTTACAGTTACAAAGGCTAGGAAGCATGACACCAAACTTCCTAGGTGCCCCAGTGGGGACCTTGTTGGTGCCTCATCACATGGCAGAGGGCATCACACGGGGTGAGAGGCCAACTGTGTGCTAGCTCAGGTCTCTCTTCCTCTTCTTATAAAGCCATCAATACCATCATGGGTCTGATGACCTTACCTAATGATATTTACCACCCAAAGACCACACCAACATAAGAATTTAGGGGATTGGTAAGCTCTCGGCTAGTGGGCACAATGTAAGGGTCTATAGCACAGCCACTGGGTTGAAGCGCTCAACTACAACTTGAACTATACCTAATAAACAATGTGACCTAATCATGTGAATCCTATTAATCTGAAAAAAATGATAAATGTTTGAGATGATGAGTATACTAATCAGCCTAATCTGATCCCTATATATTATATGCACTGAAACATCATTACCATCCCATAATTATGTACACTTATCATATGTGAATTAAAATGTTTACTGTTGAAAAAAACATTTAGTGATTAAGTTTCTAATACATGATATTTGGGGGACACATTCAAACCATAGCAAAAGGCCTTAAAGGGTATAAAATATTAAGACAGGTAGAAACAGTGGGCAGAGAGAGGGACAACTAATCAGAGGGAAATATTTTCATTAAGACCTGTGGCTCAGTGAGTAGGGTGCTGGCCCCATGTACCGGAGGTGGTGGGTTCAAATCTGGTCCTGGCCCACCCCAAAAAAACCCTATATAATGGAATGGAGGAATTTTTATTTTCTTAACAGGCTGGTATAAGAAGGACTGATGGGAACAATCCTCTTTGTGTTACCAAGATGCCTTGGTAAATACCAGAGGAAAATATGAGTGTGAAGGGCCTGACACTGAGCAAAAATGTTGTTTAAAGCAAGAGGAAAGATTTGCTTGTTGCTCCAGATATACAGAATGATGCTAAACAGTGAAATAAACGCCAAAAATTAAGTATTTTCTCAACTACATAAAATCATCGTCATCATCATCGACTAATATTACTAAACATAGTGGTTTTCTTTCTTATCTTCATTGAGGTCATATGTGCCCCACAGAGCCTAAATGTTCTTTTGTTAATTTAATATCCCAGTGTGTGCATAAACTGGTCCTAAAATTGGCAATTCAGAAAGTAGCTGTGTAAGAAGTGGCTCACTCAGCTGAAAATCAGTTTGGAAGGCATCCTGTCAAAGCAAAAATCCCTGTCTACATAAAATACATCTCTGAGTTTAGGTTTTATTGGCGAAGTGCTGCATAAATGCAGTAAGATCTTATGAGAGTGTTTCCTTGAAGTAAATACACACTTTCTCAAATTGGAAGGTAGAAGAAAATTGTGTTCTAGAAAGCCCAAGTATCTATAATGCAGAACTTAACACAACTAGGAACTATACAAACCCCAGGCTTAGGTTCAGTAACCCTGGAGCAGCCCATTTGCAGCAGTCTTGTGGAACCTCAGGATTCTCTTAAGGTTCCTCATCAAAACATGCTGGGTAAGCTTTCTGTAAACCTGGAGGGTCAAGGCCAATTTGCTGCTGGAGGTCACACTCCCTGACCTCTATATTTCTTTTGTATCTTTTCTTAAATAATCACCCAGAAATGTTGATGGGTTTAATAAAGGCTCAAAGATAACCTTAAAGTGTAAAACTATTTGCTTTACTAACACAAAGAATAAAGTGTATTTACCATCCAAATGCAATTGGTGGCCCTGGGGATCCCATTCCCTGCCCATGGGAGGCTCACCACTTGCAGAGAAAGGAGAGGCTCCTGAGTGTTGCCACTGAGATTTAACAACTCCCATGCATGTGAGTAAAACACCCCCTCTGTCACGTGCAGAAAAAACACCTCTCACACACATACAAGAAGCCCTTAGCATCCAGAAATAGGATGTTTCCTCCAAAATGAGTCCACTTATAATCTGGGAGCAGTAACGCCTGGTTGCTGGGTTGAGGTGACCGCACTATGTGTCTTCTCACAGGCAGAGACACAGTGGAAAGCTGTCCCCTCAGGCTCGGCTGGTTGTAGAGACGGGCTGTGCTGAGAGGATCTTTGATGGGAAAGGAGGCCAGGGAGGGGCAGTGGGAGTTTCCTTACCTCCTCTCCTGCCTCAATGTCGCGGACTGCACGCAGTAAGAGGTGGGGCCCATTAAACACAATCGAACAGTTGGGGTCACAGCTGTGATTGAGCAAAGACATACTAGAGAGAAGAAAACAAGGAGACCATTGAGGGCTCATCAGATGAAATTCAAACAGCCAAATTTAATACATGCAATGGGTAAAAGACTAAACCTTAGGTTGGGAGGCAGCTGCAAGTAAGGCTGACAGGGCACCAGGAATTCAGTACTCAGGGTGGAAATGTCACAGAAATGTCACTTCCTATGAAGTGCAGTTCTCCCCAAGATGGAGGCTAGTTGGGGAATTTGTTAATAAAAACATTTTCTGAGCCCTTTTTTTGGATAGGGATAGGAAGACAGTTAATTCATTACATACCAGCCAATAAGGCAACCCAACATGAAGATGGGGTGGGGGGGACTGACCTGTAAGGAAATACTCTCTGAGATAACGGGATACAGCAGACAAATGCCACTGCCTTTTCCCACAAGACCTCATTTGCTGAGCTCCTCTGCAAGAACCACCATCTCTGCTGGAGCATCCTCGCAAAGGATAATTAGAAATACCTCCTCTTCAACACAGAGCTGAGGTTATCTTGCTAACTAGATCCTGATGCATCCTGGGTTACGGTCCCGTCCTTTTATTACCTTGGAGGTATGTTTCTTAGCATCAGGGGAATGGAGTAGATCGAAGCTGCTACCATAAACTGATGATCATTAAACATGTCTATGTAGAGAGCACTTTCTTATATTAGCGCATGTTTACTAAACGTGATCATCACAAGAATCTTAGAAAGATCATGTGTAGGTGAAGAGACTGAAATTAAATTATGTGCCCAAGGACACACAACAAGTGGTAACTGCCTGCACACCAGGTGGCCTCCACTCCGAGCCCACACTCTGAACCACGCTGTCCTGCTGCTTTTTGAGAAGCATGACCAGTACACCTCATCTACAGGGAATGACACGTACGATAAGAAAAAAAACGCCAAATTCTCGGATTCACAATTAATTATAAGAAAATCTGATCTTTATAGCCTATAGACAAAATGAAATTAGGAGTGACTGTAGTGCTTGTGGAAGGACAGTCTAAGGCTCAGTGGTAAGGGCCACCTCAGTGATAGCTGGGGAGAGCATTTCAGAGGGCCAAACACGGAAAGTTTTCTTGCTTCCTTTAGGGCAGTGGTTCTCAACCTTCCTAATGGCATGGCCCTTTAATACGGTTCCTGTTGGTCACGACCCACAAGTAGAGAACCGCTATTCTAGGGATAAAGCTCAGCGTATGCTGTGTCAAAGACAAAAAGAAACCAACAGGTACAGTACAGCCAATTTGGTGAGATAATTATGTGCTAAGTTCAAGAGGCTGGGGAATGACATCAGCCAGGGGTTGAATGAATAACCACATCTCAGCCTAATGGTTAACTAGCACCCACAATCCCAACTTTTCGCCACAAAGTCCCCCTGAGAACAAGAATTTAGGTCTGAGGTCTGCCTCTTTCTTAATACCACGGCATATAATGTAGTGTTATAAAATTGTTTTCCTTAAACTCAAAATTTTCCTTTTTCTTGTAATTTATCACTAAGTTTCCAGGTTGGCTCTTGAACCAGCTGTTGCACTTGCCTTTCTCACTACTTCCAAAAGGCTGAGATTTGGGTATGATTAAAGCTGTGTCTTCCAGTAAATGAAATACTATCCACCATACCTGGGGTATAGGCCAACACCAACTTCCTGCATCTCTGCGTTACAGATGGTGAAAGAATTGCAGATCACCTGTAAAAACAAGGGAGAGACAATCAGTAATCAGAATCCCTTAGGTAACTGTGCAGGTGAAAGAATAAACAATTTCAAAATAAAACGTAAGAGCCTTTTAGTAGTTGCTTTGGAAAGATCCAAGCCAAACATGGATGCTCTGATTTGCAAAAGAACTTCAGGTGTTTAAGTGCAGAAATGCCAGCAGCCCAGGGAGAAAAACAAAACAAAACTTAACCCACCAGGCTTAAGCCAGCATAGGCGCTATTAAGTTCAATCTAATCACTCCCTGTCCCCAAAGTTATACTGTTACATGAAATGTTCAAAATTCAGAATACAAATGATATTTATTAAAAACTAGAAAACTTCCATATGATTTTTCACTCAAATCGTCTATAGTTTTCCAATGTCACTGTTTATCTGTTAAATAATAGCATGCTGTTTTTTTATTACAAAGACTGAAGTATACTCTGAATGAGTTTGTGATTCAAGTTGATGATGGACCACAAGTGCACAGGAAGTCACTCAGGCATGCCATGGCCTTTACTAGGCACTTGGAGCCCATCACTGGTTTATGGCACAGTCCTATACCCCATGGGGAGTTAAGGCAAAAGAAATTTTAAAATGCAACCACTGTCCTCACTCAAGGAACTTAAAACCTCACTTTGGAATAAGTGTAATGTATGAGAGAGCACGCAGAACCATGGGGAGAGCACTGGACTTGGAATCAGAAGATGTAGTCCTAGCCACACATCATTGTCTCAGATGGATTTTGAGCAAAGGGCAATGAAGAAAAAACACCGAACTCCCTGCCTTCATGAAGCTTAAGCTCTAGTTGGAGAAAAAGATCTTTTTAAACCTCAATAGTTAAAAAAAAAACAACATGAAATGTAGGTAAGTGCTAAGGAGAGAAATAAGGTGAAATAAAGGGACAAAGATAAAAGCAGTTTGGAAAGCGCTTTAGCATATGTGGACACTGAAGCAATGCCTGAAAATAACCATGGAAATGAGCTCCTGAATATACAGGCGATGAAGGTTCATGGCAGGAGAAAAAGCAAATGCAAAGGTCCTCAAGGGGGAAGATTCTTGGCTACAGAGGAATAGCAAGCAGGCCGGTGTGGCCAAAGCAGAACAGGTAAGAAGAGCAGTCAGCTATGAGATCAGAGGGCAGCAAGATCATGCAGGGCCTTACAGCACGTTTGGATTGTATTCTGAATGAGACAGGAGGCCACTGGATTCTGAGCCAATCAGAACGGATCTGACTTCTGTTTTAAAGGGATTTCTCTGGCTGTTGTATAGAGAACGGGTTACCAAAGGGCAAGAATGCAGGTAGAGAAGCCAGGAAATCACCTGCTCGGGTGAGAGACGATGGTGACTCAGATGTTGTTCGGCGCAGAAGGGAGAACTGGGTGGTACTGTCAACAGGTTCTACTGAAGGACTGCTTATGGGGAAGGAAAAGAACCGAGGAAGACACTCAAGTTCAAGTTTTGGCCTGAACAAGGGGAAGATTGTAGTTGCCATTAAGATGAGGAAGAAGGTAAAACGGGTCTGGTTGCAAGGAGTTGGGAGAAAGTCCAATAGTCTGTTTTAGTCCTGTAAAACTTGAAAAGGCCTATCAGACATTCAACCCAAGACTAAAAACAAAACAATGCTCATCCAAAAAAACCAAACCAAAACAAAAAAGGCAGAAGAGACCACTACAGATTTAAGATGAACTAGTGATTATAAATGGATGCCGACTTGTGATAACTCAGAAAATTTATATAAAGGAAGAAACAACGACCAAAAATTTCTCTAAAGGAGGTTTATATGGAATAGTACAATGTATGAAAAGCATTCAGTCCTCTAAGACTCTTCCACTGCTCCAAATGGCTCTTACATGAAATCTAATGCTATCTACCATGATTTAGCTATTTTTTCTTCTAAAAAGTGATAGAACTGCAGTTTCAAATCAAGAACTGAATTGCTATTCCTATTCATGTTTTAAACAAATACTAGTTAAGTTGCTTTAGGGTATCTATTTTGCATTAAGTGGCAACAGTGTACTCTCTCCACATATTTATATATAAAATGAATGGTAAAAATACAGGACCAAAAACCTCTGCATTTTCATCTTAAACTTTTAAACATTTTAAAATGCATATGAATTCTGGGGAGGGGTTTTCAATTTTAACACATGTGTATTTTAAAGTATAATTTTTGGTGGGTTGATGTAATCCACCAAGAAAAAACCCGGCCGAGCCGATCTAATTGGCTAAATTTTGGATCAAACTAAAATAGTTTTTCCTCAACAATGAAGCAAATTAAATGTTTTTCCAAAATAGATTTATTCTGATGGAATTTTTAAGAAGAGCTAAAAAGGGGAAATGTTAACTTGGCTGTCTCTTCCTCTGGGAAACGTTTCCTGATCCCTAAACTCAGGTGATTTATCTCTTTAGCAGCATGTAGCACACTGGATCACTGTTTACCCATTTATTTGCCATCACACACAATCAGACTGTCCAATACTCAAAAGGCCGAGACAGTATTTCATTTACCATTGTTTTCCTGCACCTAATGCAATGCCTGGCACACAGCAGACACCAGTAAGTGTATTTTTAATAAGTAGATGGCCACATGGATGTAATCCTCAGCCTCCCCAGCAAGTCATTTCCCAGAAACAAATCACAGGTTCTGTGTGAATGTGGAGGAGAAGAGACAGAACCAGTCTGTGCCATGTACGGAGTAGGAAGAGTTGGTTTTCCATCTTTCTTATGCTGAGGCCCAGTCTGTATATGTCCCTGCTTATACCTTGTTGCCCATTCTTTTGCTCTAGTCTCAATCATTTTTTGTTTCATCTTCTGTGCTACTAAACCAGTGGATGGGATGACAGTTTTCTGCATCAGAAGAGCACATGATTGTCTGCTTAATATCAGGGGTCGCCAGACTGGGCCCAAAATAAATATTTGCTGAATGAATGAACGATAGTCCTCGTGTTTCTTTCTTTTTCACTTCTGTACAGCCAGAAACGTAGTAAGTATAGCAAGCAGACCGTCCTCAGAATGGGAGAAAATATTTGCAGGTTACTATGAATATTTTTTCCCAGTGACAAAATTATTCATTTTCTTAATGCTGTCATTGATAAAGAGAAATGTTTAATTTTAATTAACTTTCATTTTTCAATTTCTTCTTTTATGGGCTGTGCTTTATATGTCTCAACTAAGAAACCATTGTCAGGCCCATGATTGCAGATCATGGAGGTATTCACTTATGTATCCTTTTAGAAGCTTCAGAGTTTTACCTTTTACATTTAGGTATATGATGTATCTGAAATTAATTTTTAATTAAGCAATGAGGCAGGAAGTCAAGGTTCCTTTTCTTCCATAAGGATATCTAGCTGGTCCCAACTTCATTTGTTGAAAAGACTATCCTTTCCCTTATTAAATAGCCTTTGTAGCTTTGTTGAAAACTAAATGGCCTTCTCTCCACTCTCTATTGTGTTCAATTGACCTACTTGTCTATCTTTGTGCCAGTACCACACAATAGCTTTGCAGTAAGTGTTGAATTCAGGTAGTGTGAGTTATCCAAGGTTTTTTCTTTTTTAAAGTTTATTTTGTAAAAGAGCATTAGAGAATGCATCAGACAGTTAATAAAAATGTAAATTTTCTGTTGCATTAATCAAGTTTATTAAATTTATGATTTACAAATAAATAGAGTTTATTTTGTCTAGGTCTTTTTATGTTTTCATATAAATTTTAGAATCAGTTTTTCAATTTCTACAAAAGAAATTTACTAGGGTTCTAAATGGGACTACATTAAATCCATAAATCAATCTGAGGATTTGGACATCCTAACAACATTTATTCTTCCAGTCCATCAATATGATCTATCTATCCATTTATTTAGGTCTTCTTTAATTTCCTTTAGCAATATTTTTTATTTTTCAGGATAGTGATCTTGAACATCTTTTATTAATTTTTTTGAATGTTTGAAGTTTTTGATGCTATCCATAATAGTAATGTGTTTCAAATTTTCTTGTCCCTTTTTTTAGTGCCAATAAACAATTAGTTTTGTATATTGCCCTTGTGTCCCATAATCCTGCTTAATTTGCTTATTAGCTTCAGTAGTCTTTTGTAGATTCTTTAGTTTTTTTCTATATACAATTATGATGTTTGAATAAAAAGTTATACTTCTTTATTTTCCAATTTGTGTCCCTTTTACTTCTTTATGTTGCCTTATTTCACTGTCTGAGACCACCAATATGATGCTGAATAAAAGTGATGAGTGGATATCTTTGCTCTGTTATCAGTCTTAAGGGGAAAGTGCTCAATATTTTACCATTAAGTATGATGATATATGAGTCTCAAAAAAGAATATTCTGGGGATGGGTATTGTGGCTCACACTTGTAATCCTAGAACTTTAGGAGGCCAAAGTGGGAGGATTGCTTGAGGCCAGGACTTTGATACCAGCCTGAGCAACATAGCAAAATCCTCATCTCTACAAAAATAAAAAAAATTAGGCAGGCATGGTGACACACATTTGTAGTCCCAGCTACTTGGGAGGCTGAGGCAAGAAGGTTGCTTGAGCCCTAGAGATTGAGATTGCAGTAAGATACGATGACATCATGGTACTGTAGCCTGGACAAGAGAGTGAGACCCTGTCTTAAAAAAATAATGATACTCTGGCTACTGTGTAAAAAAATGATACATTGGATCAGTAAAGGCTAGAGATAGAAATTTGTCTTCATAATTACGAATTCTGATGTGCAAAAACATTTAGAGGCTAGGCAATAAAATAAGAATATAAACATTTGTTAACATCTTCAGCTATTTGTTTTCTTAAAGTTTCATAGTTCTCTTTACAGAGATCTTTCATATCCTTTGTTAGGTAAACTCCTAAATATTTCATCTTCTTCACCATTTCTGATTGATGAAATTAGAGATTTTACTCTTTTTTGCCTGGTTAGGTTAGCCGAAGTTTTATCTATTTTACTGACCTTTTAAAAAAACCAACTTTTTTTTTTTTTTGTAGAGACAGAGTCTCACTTTATCACCCTCAGTAGAGTGCTGGGGCATGACACAGCTCACAGCAACCTCCAACTCCAGAGCTTAGATGATTCTCTTGCCTCAGCCTCCCGAGTAGCTGGGACTATAGGCGCCTGCCACAACTCCTGGCTATTTTTCTGTTTTGCAGTTAGGCTGAGGCTGGGTTTGAACCCACCACCTTCGGTATATGGGGCCAGCGCCCTACTCAATGAGCCACAGGTGCTGCCCAAAAAACCAACTTTTTGATATATTGATCTGTCGTATAATTCTTTTGTTTTCAATTTCATTTAATTCTGCTCTGATTTTGGTTATTTCTTTTCTTCTGTTGGGTTTGGGATTGGAATGTTCTTTCTTTTCCAGTTGCTTTAGATGTCCCATTAAGTTGTTAACTTCCTCTCTTTCCATTCTCTTGAGGAAGGCTTGCAGTTCTATAAATTTCCCTCTTAGGACTGCCTTTGCAGTATCCCAGAGGTTCTGATAATTCATATCTTCATGGCTGGGAATTCGTGTCTTCATAGTTGGAAAGAATCAACATTGTTAAAATGTCCATACTACTCAAAGCAATATACAATTTTAATGCAATCCCTATTAAAGCTCCATTGTCGTACTTTGAAGATCTTGAAAAAATAATACATCATTTTATATGAAATCAGAAAAAGCCTCGAATAGCCAAGACATTACTCAGAAATAAAAACAAAGCAGGAGGAATCATGCTACCAGACCTCAGACTATACTATAAATCAATAGTGATCACAACAGCAGGGTACTGGCACAAAAACAGAGGTAGATGTATGGAACAGAATAGAGAACCAAGAGATGAACCCAACTACTTCCCGATATTTGGTCTTTGACAAGTTAATTAAAAGCTTTCAGTGGGGGTAAAGACTCCCTATTTAACAAATGGTGCTGGGTGAACTGGCTGGCAACCTGTAGAAGACTGAAACAAGATCCACAACTTTCACCATTAACTAAGATAGACTCTCACTGGATTAAGGCTTTAAACTTAAGACATGAAACTATAAAAATACTAGAAGAAAGTGCAGGGAAAACTCTTGAAGAAATCAGCCTGGGCGAATATTTTATGAGGAGGACTTCCTGGGCAATTGAAGCAGCATCAAAAATACACTACTGAGACCTGATCAAACTAAAAAGCTTCTGTACAGCCAAGAACATAGTAAGTAAAGCAAGCAGACAGCCCTCAGAATGGGAGAAAATATTTGCAGGTTGTGCCTCCAACAAAGGTTTAATAACCAGAATCCACAGAGAACTGAAACGTATTAGCAAGAAAAGAACAAGTGATCCCATCTCAGGGTGAGCAAAGGACTTGAAGAGAAACTTCTCTGAAGAAGACAGGCGCACGGCCTACAGACACGTGAAAAAATGCTCATCATCCTTAATCATCAGAGAAATGCAAATCAAAACTACTTTGAGATATCATCTAACTCCAGTAAGATTAGCCCACATCACAAAATCTCAAAATCAGAGTTGCTGGCATGGATGTGGAGAAAAGGGAACACTTCTACATTGCTGGTGGGAATGCAAACTAATACGTTCCTTTTGGAAAGATGTTTGGAGAATACTTAGAGATCTAAAAATAGATCTGCCATTTGATCCTATAAT
>CAUYON010090525.1:0-15026 GCA_963573935.1 Arctocebus calabarensis
AGAGAGAACAAAGAAATTAACACGGGAGAGGAAGAAGAAATGTTCAGTTGAGAATAGGAGGTAATAAAAATAGCCTAAGAAAAGAAAGTGAAATAAAGAATTATTTATCGATAGCGCCTCCAAGAAAAGGATATTAAAAAAGAAAACAAAAAGAAAAACAAAACCAATCTCAATAATATTATTCTTGTATGTATATAGAAATAAAGGTCCTTATGTATGCTGCTGTTGTCAACTTAAGTGTAATTAATTTATAATGCAATATACTTTGTGAACACCAGATGGCGTTGTGAGTGGTTCTCAGGCTTATATGAGATTCACCGATTATAATGATTCTATGGAGACCACACTATCTTGCCAGTCGCCACTTTTGGAGTTTCTCCGCTGGTTTGCATTGGAAAAGGAGATTTATTTTGGATGCTCAGCCTCAAACCACACTCACATCCGACCCCCAAATCTCAACCTCCAGCCTTGGTGCACGGGTTGTCCAAAACTCTCTGCTCTGCCCTCCCACTCGCTCGCAGTCCGGCAACGATCGGCTGTGAGAGGGGAGCCCACAGCGGGGCCGCGGGAACAGGGCTCGTGGTGACTGCGGTGCGGCGGAGGCGGTGGTACCGCGTTTTGTGGAGCAGCGGCAGCAGCGGCATCTGCGGCTGCACCGCGACTCGCAGCAGCTGCAGTGGCGGTTGCTATGGCTGCAGCTTGCAAAGGCTGAGGTGGCTGGAGGGGAGGGGACTCCTGCTGTTGCTGGGAACTTGAACTGCCAGTTTTTCTCCAGCTGAAGTGCTCAGGGCCCTCTTCGCCAACTTCCACAGCTCAAAGTGTCTTTTCCGCACCTCTCAGGCTTCACCAGTGTCCCCGCCTAGTATAGGGCTGACTGGTCACCCTCTCTCTCTCTCAATGATCTGGGGAAAAGGCGCTCGCCATTTTGGACATTCCAATGTGTCTGTCTGGCAGAGTCCAGACCCTTCATCTCACGCCAGGGCTGCCCGGGTCTCCGTGGATCCTAGCAGTGCCCCTTTCTGATCGTCAAACTCTGAGATCCATGCTTCGGTGGAATTTTCTCCAATTAGGGCTTGTGGGTTGGGACCTGCTTTCCTCCCTGTGGGAGGGGCCAGCTGCCTCTCCTCCGAGCAGGGGGAAATGGTTTGTAGCATTTTCCCCGGTTAAGAACTGTATTTCAAACACGCCAATCCTCCCAATCTCTGTGCCTCACCAGCCGCCCATCCACTCCAATAGTTCACATGGGCAAAGATCCAGAGCTCCCACCCTCTCACCTGCTGGCCGGGGAGAGGTGGGCTACAGGACCGTCTCTGCCGCCATCTTCCAGCACTCTCTCCCATCATTGTTTATGTTGATTTTATCATTGTTGATATGATTCCAGAATGATTTCAAATGTGGTCAATGGGAGCTTTTGTGTCCTTCTGACATGTGCCCATCAGTTTTTAAAGCAGTTCCTTGTCCTCTGGCATGACTAGATGTCCTAGCCCCACATAATATGTTTTTTTTTTTTTTTTACTTCAGACCTGGAATCAGCTATTTTTCAAAAGAGCACTGTTTTCTTTTAGTGTGAGATGGTATTCAGAAGCCAAGATCTGTGCTATTGGATTTATTTCTTTTCCAAGTGTCCTCCTTCTCTCTCACAAGTGATGATTTTTCTGAGCTTGCTATCCCTGGTTCCATGTATTTTTAAGCCTCTTCTGTTGGATTAGCTGTGCCTCTCAAATGCTGGACCTGAGAGGTTTTTCTAGTACTTCCACAAGATGTGACTTAACTTTTTTCTGGGAATGGTATTACTTGTTTCAGCATCCCTATTACCCCCTCCCTCTCTTTTCTTTTCTTCTCACTTGACACATGATTTTTTTTCTGTTCCAGCATAGGTTCTGCTACTTGACCTTCCAGAATTTAATATTTCATTCCCCTCTTAGATGTAAATTAAAAGTTTTTAGTAATCTCTGTTTCCTGGTTATACTTTAAATGGATAGTTTTACTTACTATTTTTATTGATTTCTTTGATTTTTTTTTAAAGGGTATGTGGTGTGATTAGACTTTACATGGGTACTATTATTGTACAGGAACTGGTATTCCTCAATTTTAACTGTTTTTATGGCTTTGTAAGATGTGAAATATACTTTAAATGTCTTTTTAAAAGACAAACTCTTATTCTGTGGCTTGGGCTAGCAAGTGGTAATCTAGCTATTGATGGTGTTATAGTGAATTTCATAGCCCACTGTAACCTCAAACTCCTGGAGTCAAGCAGTCTTCCTGCCTCAGCTGCGCAAGTAGCTAAGACTGCAGCTAATTTTTGAATTTTTTGTAGAAATGAGTTCTTTATGTTGTGCAGGCTGACCTTAAGCTCCTGACCTCAAGCAATACTCTTGCCTCTATCTTCCAAAGGGCTAAGATTACAGGGGTGATCCATAGAGCCCAGCCTGACTTTCAATGGAAGTTTTAATTTAAATTTAGTGACTCCTGGTAATCAGTAAGTAAACTTGGCTAAGTTGTTAGTATATGTTGAAGTATGTTGTATCATTGGTCTCTACCCTAAATGGCCTCTAGCCAGTGCATTCTTTTTGAGTCTTTGGGTTTCTTTGCTTTTTCATAGCTTTTCTCTTTCCACTTGAAAACCAACATCAGTCATTTTTCCCCATTATCAATGTGCTATGTTCTAAACCCTAGCCACTTTATTATCTGCTATGAATAGACAATTGGGAATTTAGATGCTGTATCTTGACTATCCCATTAGAATAAATAGGACCAATTGAAATCCTGGAGGGCCACTTGGCGCTTTATTTAGGGTTTGAATCTTCTATTTGATTATTAGTTATTTCTGACTTACTGCCAGTCCTTTACCATGTCCTAATTGAGAGAGTTAAATTGGATAAATAACCTTAAAACTGAGATGTTACTTTCGGTTTTATGTAATAATACTGAGCAAGGCAGTGCAGTGTAACGAGGTGTGCTGGCTCTGGAATCAGATTCCTTATGTTCAAATCCTGGCCCTGGTGCTTGTTGTCTGTGTGATTGTGAGTAGTTGTTTAACCTCTCTGCACTTCATTTTCTCACTTATAAAATGAAGATAATAGTTATTTTCTGCCATAGGTTTTCTGAAGACTAAAGAGGATGATAAATGACAAGTATAGAGCAGTGTCTTGGCCATGAAAATAATTACTATTACATTTGTCATATCAATTAATGAGAATTTGTTGGATATTCATTTTGCACAGGGAGCAGTGATAGGCTATTAAATAAAGTGAGTCTTAAACTCTATAGGATAATCTATGTTATGTGCTTGCCACCCCTCCTCCATACCCATATCCTGAAATTAAAATATTTTAATGATAATTTATTAAGACTTCGAGTTTCCCCTTTGAGAAAGGATAAATGGCTATTATGCAGTCTGTTCACTATTTAGAGGTTTGGTTTAAATGGACATTTAAATGACATTTGGTTTAAATGTCTGAATGAGGTTAATTTCTTTTTTTTTTTTTTTTTTTTGGTTGCAGCCGTCATTGTTGTTTGGCGGGCCCGGGCTGGATTCGAACCTGCCAGCTCAGGTGTACGTGGCTGGCGCCTTAGCCCGTTGAGCCATAGGCGCCGAGCCAGAATGAGGTTAATTTCAAAGGCACTTTAAAGTGCTTTTTTTGGGTATTCAAGATGTGCACTTTAAAATGCAAGTATACTGTCATGGAATCTTGTGTCCACTAGAGGTCATGTTATACTTTCGTATTACTTAAAATATTATCTTTGTACTGTCAGTGAAGTCTACTTCAAAGAAAGACTGAGATAGGAAGAGTCCACTCTTACTTCGTGCAGAAGTACAGTTTAAGAAAGGAAAGAAAGAAACCTAAAATGGACTGTTATACTGATAGTAACCACAAAACATCATGGTTTCATATTTGACAACTTATTACTCTATTTGTTAGGAAATTGGTTTGTATTATGGAATTAACAATGAGATTTTGATATGCAAGTTAGAAATAGGAGCTTGTTATTCTCAGACGCAAAATAATTTGAACTCCTTGAAATTATCTTTGAATAATTACATGCATGAAAGTTTTTCTTATGTACATTCTCTAATTTTATTAATAAGAGTAGATGTGGAGCACTGCCTACCTGAAGAATGACCTACTCAAGTGCCTCAGTCTGTTTTGTGTTGCCGTAAAGGAGTATCTGAAACTGGGAAATTTATACAGAAAAAGGCTTATTTGGCTCATACTTCTGCTGGCTAAAATTGCCAGGCATTAGGCAAAAGCTTCATGCTGCTTCCACTCCTGGTGGAAAGGACGAAAAGCTGAGGTGTGCCAAGACCACATGGTGAGAGAGGAAGCACGAGAGGGGGGAGGTGCCAGGCTGTGTTTAACAACTGGCACTGGTGGGATTAGTGAGAGCACTTAGTTACGCCTCCCACCCAGAAAAAGCATTATTCCATTCCTGAGGGATCCACCCTCGTTACCCAGATGCCTCCTGTTAGGCCACATATCGAGCATTGGGAATCAAATTTCAAAATGAGCTTTAGGGAGCAAAACATCCAAACTGTATTACCAAGTTGCTTAAATTCTCTGAGCTTTCTATTTCTAATCATAAAAAAGTAAAGTGTGAATAATAGCTATGACAGTGTTATAGTCAGCCTTAATATTTAAGTGAATGTTCTATGCACGTGATAAAGTGAGTTATTAGATAAATGCTGTTGTTAGGGTATGTTCTTGGAAAGATAAAGGAATCTTTAAATTTCTACCCCTTTGATAGAATAGATTATTCTTATTTTTTCTCTGAAATAGCCATTGTGGCTAATAATAGATATATTTTAAATTAACTATTCTTAAAATATTTATTAAGTTTAGTTAGTGAAAAATTTATTTATATAGTATTCATTCTGATGCTTGATGTTACTATTTGTACACATATGTAATCATAGCCTTAAGTGTGGAACTGCTGTTCAGTTTTTTAAAAAGTGAGTATTGATTCCTGGTAGTTTCACATTTTTGCAGCACTAATGGGTTTAATTGAATTTGTGTTATCATGGTCTATTTTTCCTGACAATTTTAGTCTTGATGTGGATAATGACAGAATTCAAATACTAGAGACCAAGGTAACCAAGAGATGGGTCAGGTAATTATGGTGTATTATGTGAAGTTGGTGCTTAACATGTTCTCATTATGGGTAAGCTGCAAATGAAAAAGATAATCCTAACTATTGTGAAAAGAGGAAGGGTTGATTAACATTTTCAGCATTTAAAGTACAAACATTGTAATCCTCCCAGAGCTGGAGGTGAGTGAATTGCCTGAGCTCACCAGTTAAAAGACCAGCCTGAGCAAGAGCAAGAGGCAGTCTCTTAAAAATAGCCGGGTGTTATGGTGGGTGCCTGTAGTCCCAGCTACTCAGGAGGTTGAGGCAAGAGGATTGATTGAACCCAAGAGTTTTGAGGTTGCTGTAAGCTATGATGGATGCCACTGTATCAAGGGTGACAAAGTGAGACTCTGTCTCAAAATAAAACAAAAAACATACAAACAACTTTTGAACTTTGGTACACAGAAAAGATTATGAGCATACGTCGAATGCCATTGGCTCAAAACAAGAAGCAAATACAGAAACAAAGATGCTAATTTTTTCCTTACCGCAAATACTTGGTTTTCACTATTGCTCTTCCTGCCTTTCTGATCTCTTCACTGCTACTGATGGCCCCAGAGCTTAAAATGCAGTTCTGCCTCATCTGGGCCTGCCTGATGCCAGAGCCTGTAGTCGGACTGTTTGTATTTATCCAACTATCTCCTTTAGGCCTTTATCATTATATCATATATTTCTTGTATTCAAAACATTTCTTAATAAGTACTTATGATAGAGATATCTATCATTTATGACTTTTTTGGTAAAAATTCCCAGTAGATATCTGTCAGGAATGGTAAATATCTATTAGATCTCAACTTGAGTCTTGACTTTGTCATTTACTCTGTTATGACTTTGGGCAGGTCTTTGAATTTCTAAATTTCATTAGCTGTTGAATGAAGATAATCATTTCAATATACAGTTGTTGAATGAATGATATATTTCATGCCTAGCCTACTGATTTCAGAAACATTGAGCTTATTTTGCTTGTTTGTTTTGTTGTTTTTTAAGGAGGTAGCTATGGTTAAAATTTTAATTTTTTTCCCCTGTAGATAACAGACAAGAGAGTATCCAGAAGACATGCCATTCTTGAGGTGGTGGGTGGTCAGCTTCGAATCAAACCGGTAAATTTGTTATTAATGATTTATTTTCATTTTTTATCTCTTACCCTTTTGGTTCCTGATTAGAGTTGCCTATTAGGTTATGGAAATAGGGAAATTAATGTCAAGAGTATATCTGTCTCATTGCCAGAAGATAATTAGGAGGCAAATATGTAAACTATTAAAATTGCATCTTCTACAACTTTTCTCATAGCACAATTGTACATTTATATGGTTAGAATTCTTGTTTCTCTGAGACAGGCAGGGTCTTGCTCTGTTGCCTAAGCTGAAGTACAATGTTGTGAGCATAGCACAATACAACCTTAAACTGCTGGGTTCCACCCGTTCTCTCACTTCAGCTTCCTAAGCAGCTGGGACTATAAGCATGTGCCACCACACACACCTAATTTTTAAAAAGTTTTAGACATGGGGTCTTGCTATTTTGCCAAGGCTGGTCTTGAACTCCTGGCTTTAAGCCATTCTCTCCCTTCACTTGTGAGCCACCATGCCTGCCCATTCATTGGCATTTTAACAAAAGATGATTGCCAGTTCATGTATGATTTTGTTTATAACTGGACATTCCAAATAAGATCCCATAAGAAAACCTGTAACTATGCAATAGTTGGTTTTTTGGAGTGGGGTAAGGACTACAGTTACTTAAATGTTATAGGGTTGTATTTCCCCAAATTCCTATATATCTGTATGTAGAGTTGAATATTTCTCAAATGTAGACATTATTCAACTTTGAGATTTTAAACATAATATTAATTTGAATGTTTCTGTTTAGGGTTAGACTTTTAATTGCATGCTTTGTAGTTAATGATGTAAAAATCACCAATGATTTGCAGGGAAAACCAGTTTCTGGGAATATAGTTGTAATTACTTCCTTTCATTTGTAGAATCTATTGTCTACACATGAAATATGTATATGAGGGTCCATTAATTTTAGACTAGATGGTGTGTTGGTAAAATTATCATTATGGAATTTAAATTCATTGATTTATAACACTTTAAAATCAATTTGTATTTTCATCTTTTCTGCACAGTGCTAGTTTGTTCTTTCCTTTTATTATCCTATGTTAAATTGATCTCACATTTTAAAAGCATATTTTTAATTATAGTATTAGGAAAACTTTTGACAAGGTGAATTCACCCCATCTTAAACTTGAATAAATAATTTTTAAAAAGGTTTTTGTCTGGCTTGGTGCCTATACTCAGTAATTAGGGCGCTGGCTACATACACGAGGGCTGGCTCATTCAAACCCAGCCCTGGCCTGCTAAACAACAATGACAACTACAGTCACAACAAAAAAATAGTTGGGCACTGTGGCAGGTGCCTGCAATCCCAGTTACTTGGGAAGCTGATGCAAGAGAATCACTTGAGCCCAAGAAGTTTGAGGTTACTGTGAGGAGCCCAAGAAGTTTGAGGTTACTGTGAGCTGTGATGCCACAGCACTCTACCAAGGGTGACAAAGTGAGACTCTGTCTCAAAAAAAAAAAAAAGTTTTTGTCTGATTTTTGTTTTGCATTGTCTTAGTGTTAATACCTGTAGTCAGCACTCTGATTAACTTAATGGTAAATATAATCCTTTGTTTGAGTTAAACTTTATCCAGTTCATAGTGGGCCAAATTTTTATGTAGGATTTCAGTAATTTTAAGGTAAAAGAAGGCTTCTTTCTGAAAATACTTATTAGATATTTAATTCAATAGAACTCAGATGATAAAACAACTGTGTGTGAAATTACCAAGTATCTTTTGAGCACCAAACTGTAATAGATATGATATTAGAAGCTAGAATAAAAATTCCTCATAAGATTATAGATATAATACTAAAATTTGGAATAATAAGATTTATTCAAATTATACTTCTGTTTATATTTATCTTTGAAATATTATTTAGTATCATTTTATGAACTTTCTAGTAAATGTGACTTTTGTACATGTGAGAAAGTTAAATATTTTGCACCCTTTCCTCGGTACCATGTTTTTGACAGTTTACAATGTCGTGACCTTCTGGAGACTGTTCACTCCTGCATAGTCAGCAAGTTATAGAATGGGAATTAGAACCCAGGTTCTTTGAGCCCTATGCAGTAATATTTTTCATTACATTATGTTTTTCCAAGTCAGGATTTTCTTGTCATTTGATGTTCTCTTGTTTTAAAAAAAATTTTTTTTAAGTTAAAACTAATTGATGATTTATCTTACTAAGAAGTTTTAGTGCCTTTAGTTGAATTAAATTTTATTTCTGAAGGCAACCTTAGATTCAGAGTTACATATGTAGAAGTTTGATTTGAGATAGGGCTGGAATTACATATCAGTGGGGAAGAGGGCTTTTTATCAATAAATGATAGTGGGACAGTTTGTTATTTGGAAAAAAAAAAATTAAACCTCTACTGTAAACCATACCCCAAAATCTATTCTAGGTGGATTAAATGTGAAGGTCAAAACTATGAAACTGTTGAAAGATCTATAGGGAGAGACTTATGATTTTATTGTAGGGAAGTGTTTAGTCATAAGATGTAACAAACAGAAACCATGAAAGAAAGATCAAAAAATGCCAATTACAGTAAAATTAAGAAGCTTTGTCAAGACACTATAGTGTTTTTTTTTTTTCTTTTTTTTTTAAGACACTATAGTGAAATAAAAAAATACAACAGGGAAAAATATTTAAAACACTTGTAATTGACAAAAGAGTAATATCCAAGCTATATAACTCATCTCTTTAATTAATGAGAAAAAGAATCCAACAGAAAAATGGGCTGAAGGCTTGAATTGCATATTATACCTGATTGTCTAATAAATGTGAAAAAAGGTCTCAATCTCCCTATTAAGTGGAGAAATGCAAGTGAAACCACAATAAGATATCATTTCATATCCAAAAGATTGGCAAAAAGGAAAAAGTCTTGCAATTTTGAATATTGGAGGATATAGAACAACTGGGATGTTTGTGAACTGTAGGGGGAGCTTAGATGGAACTTAGATGGAATGCTACCTTAGAAAATGGGTTGAAATTATTTCTTAAAGATGAAGATGTGTTCATTGAAAGCTCCTTACACACAGATACACTAAGAGACAGATAAAAGAAGCTGCATAGCAATATTTTATAGCAAAGCTGCGTAGAAAAAATACTTGAAGCAACATAAATTGCCATGACTGGCATAATTGATAAATATATTATAATTATTTGTTTAATGAAATATGCTACAGCAGTGAAGGTATATAAATTACTGTGAAAACATGAAAAAACATGGATTAAAATATGGAACATAATATTAAATGATAAAGGCAGACATTAGAAAAATATGTTTAATATGATTATGCTTATATAAAATTTAAAATCCTACAAAATGAACAGTATATTTAGGGTCATAAATGGAGGCAGGAAAATTATAGAGAAAAGCAAGAAAGTGGTAAACAAAAATCAACATAATTATTAACTTGGAATTAAGAAGAGAATAGGATAGGGAAAGGCTCATGGGGACCTTAAAGGTAGTGGTAAAATTTATTTTCTTAAATGGGGTGCTGGTCCGCATATAATACTTTATGTGCACTATTATGTCTTTAAAAAATTATTGTGAAGGTATAAAAAAATAGCACAATATATTGCAGTTACTTCTGTAATGTTAAATTATCAAACAGTGAAAGAACTGAGAAAGTATATTTATTTTTAAGGAAATGTATAACTGTAATCTTGAATTTGATTATTATTTCAGAAAATATTTAATTGAATTTTGGGTTTTATACCAAGAATTATGTTTACATTAAGTTACTTGGAGGAAAGCTGCATCTTGGTCTTGGCTATAAATGTATAGGTCTCTGACTCTGTGTAATGCTTGATTTCTTATTTATATTAATATAGTTTTGATACTTATTCTACATAAAAATGCAACTTAGAGAAATTTAGAGACATTCTAATACTGACTTTAATTGTTAAGGGACATTTTAAAATCTTGAAACTGAGGATGAGATTGAAAAGTGACTTCCAGTTCATTCATTTTATCTTAATGTGTGTTAAATATCATTTATCCTGTTTCTTTCCAGAGACTGATTTTTTTTTATATCCTCTGTTTCTTAATCTGTTACAAGTTCTTTTATCTGATAAATAAAGTTATATATACAACTGTAATGAAATGTTGAGAGAGAAATTTTAGTTAAGAAAACTTGGTAAAATTATATAAGTGAATATACCAAATGTTTTGCTATGATGATCTGTATGCTGTATATTTCAAAATATGTCTAAGTGATTAAATGTTTTCTGCTTTCCTTTAATTTGGAAATCTGAACCTACCACCAAATAAAAAGATAGTTTTGACATTGATAGTTGAATACAATTAGGGCAATTACTAATTTGTACTTTTGGATTGCATTAATTTCTGCCTTTCCTCCCTCTAATATTTCTCCTTTGAAGAGTACTGTAGCTCTCCAGCAGTTCTCGGGAATAGTGCATGAGGAGATAATGCTAGCTCATGAGGAGATAATGTTAGCTTTTTTAATGTGTCATTTAAATTTAATCTACAATCAGGTATCAGCAGGGAGAAAAGGCATTATAAAGGCAAACTGATGATGTTCTCTATAAATGACTGTATTACCAGTGATTGGTTATGTCCTCAGGGTGGATTCATAGCTGTAGGTGCTTTTATTTCATTTTAATAAAATCTTACTCATTTTGGTTCTTGGATGATTGAAGTAGTAGCTCTGTAACTGCATATAAATTGCAGATATTTTTTGTTTGGTATTGATCCTCAAAATGTACATCTTTGGGAGGTTGTGTTTTTTCTATTGCACAAAATTTTTTAGTAGCAATTGTTTTTCTTCACATGAAATTATTAATGTACTTGGAAAATATCTAGAAAATACTATAATAACCGTTAGCCTTTCCTGAACTTATTTTGAAAAAGCAAACAAAAAAGCTTCCCAAATTAAAAAAAGAAACACTGAGAATACAGGTACCTTTTTTGGGGGGTGTACATCAATCTTGCTTTAATATTTCATGATAACTCTGAGAGAAAGCTGTGGACAATTGATTTGTATTTTAGTTCCATTTCTTCCAGGATAACACATCCTTTGCACTACTGCTAAAGTTACAACACAATCTAAGTTTGCGTTTATAATCTGAAGGATATGCTAAAAGGCACACACTAATAATATATCTCTCATATAAGTAGCTTACATTTTTTTAATCACTGCATGTTTGGGCTTGCTAATATTTTGTCTGTCCTTGTCTACTTTTAGAATCAAAGTTAAATTTGCCTCATTGGAGGAATTGGGGATCCTTTCATCTATTTCTGCACACAAGAAGGGTTTGAATATTCAGAAAAATCTTTAATTCCACTTAGGTCTCATTCTGGGAAGAATTGAAAATAATTTAGATTATTGATTGCATTTTTCAAATAATACAAGTTCCATTCAATCCTTTTATAATTAAATAATTTCAAACAAGGCAACATACATACATATAAACATATTTTTTCCTCTTTTATATATACAAAATAATTATGGTACTTATAAGTGTCAGGTTTATTAAACTTAAATTGTTTTGATAACAAAATTCTAGATGAGTTCACATGTAGTTGTATTTTGTTGTAATTTTGAATTATAACATTAGTGTATTCTGTTGTATTCGTTAGATACATACAAATCCATGTTTTTATCAGTCTTCTGAGAAGTGTCAGCTTTTACCACTGAAGACAAATCTATGGCATTGGTTGAATCCTGGAGATAGTTTTTCTTTGTTGGTTGACAAATACACTTTCCATGTTTTGTCTACACAGACTGAAGTGGATATGGAATGTACCTTGAGGTAAGATCTTTTGGTGAACGAGTCAGTGATGATACTTGTAATCTAATTTATCAGCCATCATAAATACTTCAGTAGAAAAAATTCTATGATTAAACTGAATTGGTGATAGAGAAGCTACATGATTCGTGCGTGCACTTGTGTGCATGTGTGTTTCTGGAAAATATTTCACTTTGGAAACTTATGTGACAGTGGTTGCTCCCATATGTGGTGTCTTCTACCATTTTATTTAATATGTATTTCCCATCTATCAATAACCGTATAGTTAATTTGGGATTGGGTACTTTTTCTTCATTTTTTTAGCTTTTTAAATTTTATTAAGGTATTAACTTATGTCTTAAAATACATTTGTATAACTCCTTTTTCTTATAAAAAATAGCAGAAAATATATAATAGGGAAACTGAGGAAATGAGGTGTTAGAATAAACACAGTTATTCTAATGTAAGGTTAAAATTCATACACAATTTTTCTGAGTCAGTCATTGGAAGGTTTATTTGCCTTTGTCTTAGCTTTAAATTATAGAATGCATAAACCAGACCTGTAGAAGTAAATGGACACAATTATACAGAGTTATGATCTCTGATTAAAA
Organism: Arctocebus calabarensis; assembly: GCA_963573935.1. NCBI lineage: Eukaryota > Metazoa > Chordata > Mammalia > Primates > Lorisidae > Arctocebus > Arctocebus calabarensis. The sequence goes on from CAUYON010090525.1 coordinate 12,590, forward strand.
TGGTATTAAATCAGAAATCAGTAATAATTAAGGTATTTATAAAAATATTTAAATATTTTGAAATTAAAAAATACAGTTCTAAATAAACCCTGGGACAAAGAGAAGTCATAAGGGAAATTCAACTGCTGAAATTAGAAAACATTTTTGAACAGAGTGATATTGAAAACAACATTAAAATTTGTGAGATGTGGCTAAATTAATTTGTAGAGGGAAATTTATAGCTGAAAATCTGTATTAAAAGAGAAGATATTATAAAACAAATGATCTATGCTCTATTTAAGAAGATAGATAAAAAGGAGTAAATCCCAAAGTAAATGGAAGAAACGGAAATTGAAGAAGGAGTGTAGGAGAATTCACATTTCCTTGTTTGAAAACCTATAACAAAGCTATAGTAATAAGGATAGTGTAGTCCTGGCATAAAGAAAAATATATTGATCAATGGGATAGAATTAAGAGTATAGAAATAAACTCTTGCATTTATTATCAGTTGATTTTTGACAAAAGTATTAAGACAATGGGGAAAGAATAGAAAGCTAGATTCTTACCTCATACCATGTAAAAAATTAACTTCAAATGAATCAGAGACCTAAATATAAGAACTAAAAGTATATAACTCTTAGGAAAAAACATAAATGTTAATCTTTATGACCTTGGGCAATGGTTTCTTATGCACTAAAAATACAAGCAAACAAAAAAAAAGTACATGAAATGGACTTGATCCCATTTAGACATCTGTGTGGGAGTGGGGAGGAGGTGAGCTCTCACCAAAGCGATGCAATGGGTATATGGCATACTCATTGGGTGCAGGACCCAACTACAACAGGAACCTGACCTAACAAATGCAAATACCATATGTACCCTCATATTAATCTAAGATAAAAAATAATTATAAATACTACCTTAAAAGCAAAAAATAAAAAAAATCTGCGCTTCCAAGGACATCATCAAGAAAGTAAAAGATAAATAACCTAGAGAATAAGAGAAAATATTTGTAAATCATAAATATCTCTTAAAAAACTTATTTCCATTTACTATGCAAAAAATTATTATAACTTGGCAGTGCAAAGGCAAATAGTTCAATTTAAAAATGTTCAACTGATTGAAATAGACTTTTCTTCAAAGAAGGTGTACAAATGGTCAATAAGAACATGAAAAGATGTTCAGCTTCATTAGTCATAGAGAAATGTAAATGAAAATCACATTTCAGATGGCTGTAATCAAAAAGTATGTGGAGAAACTGGAACTCTTATACATTGGGGTTGCAAAATGATACCACCTCCTTGGAACATATTCTGGCAGTTCCTTAAAATTCCACTCCTAGGCCTATCGCCCAAATAATTAAAAACGTATGTCCACGTAAAAACTTGTACGTGGATGTTCACAGTAGCGTTGTTCATAATAACTCCAAAGTGGAAACGACCCAGATGTCCATGAACTGGATAAACAAATGTAGTATATTCATACAAGAGTATTGTATTCACACACGAACAGCCAATAAGAAGAATGAAATACTGATACATGTGCAACAACATGCTAACTGAAAGAACCCAGACAGAAAAGGCCATGTATTGAATGATTTAGTTTATGTAAAATTTTTAGAAAATGTAAATCCATAGATACGGAAGGTACATTAGTGGTTGCCAGAGGCTGGAGGAAGAGGGAATGAGAGCAGACTGCCCATGAGATCGGATTACTTTTTGAGGTGATGAATGCCTCCTAAAATTATAATAGATATTGGCGATAGTTGTACAACTCTGCTAATATAATAAAAATCACTGTATAGTACATTTTAACAGGATGAATTTTATGGTTATATGAACTAGTTTTTAATATAAACTATTTTAAACAAGGATAACTCCCTTTATTATACTGTATTTAGAAAAATTTCCAAGTTTTAATTTTTTTATTTGACAAATCAAGTGATAATGCATTATGCATCCTGTGATAGTAGATTATAAAATAAAAATATATCTGGATCACAATCACAGTGTTTGATATTTAAATAATGGTCTAATAGAATAAATTGTTCTTTGCTTTCTTTTTTTTTTAATAATTTTATTAAATCATAATTGTGTACATTGGTGCAATCATAGGGCAGAATGTGCTTCATATACAATCAGAAATATTTTGATCGTACTGTTAGAGATAGCCTTCGTGGCATTTTCTTGATCACTATATAAAGACATTGATACTCTACATTTAATTAGTTTCACCAGTACCCTGCTAAGATGCACCGTAGGTGTGATCCCACTAATTGCCCTCCCTCCACCCATCCTCCCCCTCCCCTCCCCTCCCTTTCCCTTTTCCCTGTATTCTTGTGCTATAATTGGGTTTTAGCCTTCATATGAAAGCTATAAATAAACTTCATATTAGGACTGAGTACATTGGATACTTTTTCTTCCATTCTTGAGATACTTTGCTAAGAAGAATATGTTCC